>JAXCEF010000331.1:0-62725 GCA_037178605.1 Colletotrichum euphorbiae
TCTAATCTTTTATATTTCACTTCTCAAACTAGTACTATAAGGATTATAAATAAATAACCTTATTATTATGGAATTAAATAAACTAGAATATGAAATCAAATAAATTATTAACTATATTAAAGATAAAAATAAAACCTAATACCTTATTAAATAGAAAGGTTATAGATATGAGGATAATATATAGGAACTAACTATAAACCTCGAACACGCGCAAGATTAACTCCGTATATATTGGGAATAATAAAAAACAAACGAACTACAAATAGCATCCATACTTAAGGGAATATGCGGAAATAAGACCTAATTTATCTAACCCTAACTAATAATTAGACCACTATAATAAGACCGACCGCGAGATTCTAACCTATTTATATAACTAGGGATGCTAGCAAATTAGGATGCCTTACCTAATAAAAAGTTTAGGGTACTAGGATTCTAATCCCCTAGGACTATATCTAAATCTATCATACTAAAACCCCCTATTGATTACGCTTTATGGACTAAGGGAAGCTTGATAGAAGAACCCCCCGACCTTTCGTCCTCTGCAGCCACTATAGAAGTCTCTTTATGACCCTTCTTGAAAACTATCCTCTTAGCCTTACGAATGCGATCTAGCTTTATAAGCGTCTTATTTACTTTAGCCTACGCTTTCTATAGCGCTTCTATTCTCCTTTGAAATAATTTCTCTGTCTCCTCCTCTTTATTATCTAGATGCTGAGACTTAACTATTAGGCGTTCTATTATAAAAACGAATTAGTAATAGAATAATAAATAAAAGATACTATAAATATTGATAGATCGCATTATTAGAAGTATTATATAAATAATAGGTGCTGCTAATAGTAATATACTCGCTATAAACTAAGGACCTAGGTAATATCTTATAATGCAGGCCCTTAGAATAATAATAACGGTAAGGTATAACTTTAAAACCGTTCTCTGCGATATTTAAAGAATAATAATAATAATAAAGTATAGAGATTGTAGGATTTTTGGGAATATAACCTGATATAGTGTTAGTATTATGAGTAGATTAGGATGTATAATTAATAGGTCCCCAACTTAGGACTAATAACCTACTTATATTAGGCCTTGAGGATAAGACCTTTAGAAGGGAGACCTGATATTACAACCTATTATATAAGGATAATAACTAATTAAACTACTTAGGCATTAGACGGCTAGGGCAGGATATTTATACTATAGGATTATAGGAATATTAGGATGCTTATAGTATAGAAGAACTATAGTATAAGTTACGTAGCGATAAGATAAGACTGAGCGTACAGAAAGAACTATTAAGCGCTCACCTGTAACTACTAAGCGCTCACCTGCAGTTACTAAGTGATTACTAGTACCTAGTTAGTGATTAGTGATGAGGGTGAAAAGGACTATTTAGGACTTATATATAGTATGGACTTGGGACTCCTAAGAATAAACTTCTATAGCTCTTTAGTAATTAACTTTGTGATTACCCCAATAGGTACTCTCAGCTTTATCTTATACTGCGACCCCCTTGTGAGGACTACAACTGATTACTATACTCCTGGAACCCCAAGATTCATTTAGCAACACAGCATAGCAAGACTATACTATTAACCTAGCGTTATCCCTCAGCTTCTGTTAGCAGAACCCTACTGTCGGATAGCTGACTGTAACACTGAGAAGGATTGAGAGATGCTCTAGTTAGCATAGTAGTCCGTTTCGCGATAGGTCCCAATCTATAGATCGTCTACCTATAGTTACTGCGGGAAGACTATCTCTTTAAGATAGATAACCTTACTAATCTGCAGTATTTAGAGTAGTATAACAGTAAAGTTAACTACCAATTAGTATTAGTATCACTTAGTGATACTAGTAGTATATATATATACATAGTCGAAAGGTAGGGGTCAAATTAATAGTATTAAAAAGGTCTAAGTTGCGTATTAGTAGGTAGGCAGGAGGGCGATAGTGGTGTAGATAGGAGGCTGATGCCCCACATTACACCACACCGCCCGGGCTATTCTGCCGAGCCACCTGCGCCTGCGCCAATACGCCCAATATCCCAATAATTACTTCTTTATAAAGTATTTAAGCTGTTAATAGTTAGTTAATACTTTAAAGAAAGGGATATTATATTGCTCAGCTCTCTATATATAAAAGTAAAATAAACCTACTAGAAGCCTCTTATCATAAATAGAATAATTATACTCTACTAGTAATAGCCTCTTTGAGGAAAATATTTTTAAGTACTAAATACTCTCTAAATCAGTTTAAGAGAGTACTCTCTAAGAGTAAATCCTAAACGATTAGTTTTAATGATAGTTTTATTCTCAAACTTAAACTAGTAAAGAACTAGCTAAATATAAAATAGCTTCTTAAGATTCTTAAATACCTAGTTTTAATCTCTCGCCTATTAGAATACTATATTCTTCTTAATAAGTTATATTAATAGCTTAATAATCTACTTAAATATTAATATATCATAATATTTAGTAAAACGAAACTCTAAACCTCTCTAGCTAAAGTAGGTAGTAATTACTTCGTAATTACTTAGAGCTTCTAAAGAATATTGAAGAGATGCTTATCTATTATTATAATAAATTCTTCTTTAATTCATAACTTATATTTTATAGAATTTGTTAGCACAGGAAATATCTTCTTATGAAATAAGAAGTAGGACAAAGAGATAGAATAGGTACAAGAATATTAAGAAGGAAAAATAGTTAGTTAAACCATATAAATCCTAAACAAACAACTTGATATTCAGATAGAGAGAAAAATGTAGATATGAATAGGTGTATATTTTGTATGTTAATACTTATGTCTAAAAGGCTGAAAAGCTGGGGGAAAAAGTAGGCATATATATCCAGCCTTTCCCGCAGGACTTCGCATTCGCAATATGCTTCGCATTCGCTTTCAGCGCTTAAGATACGCTTAGTTACGCTAGCGCACGCTAGGGCGCGCTAGGACCTCTGCGCTTAAGCAGTCTAAGCGTAAGTTTTGCGCTTAAGCAGCCTAAGTATACATAATGCACCTATGCGCAGTTTTACGCTATAGTCTCATGCATCTAAGCCTAGGTTTACGATAATGCATCCATGCGTGGTTTCAACATACTGCATAGCTGCATGCGCTAATGCGTAATAAAACCTTAAATATAATACGTATTAAAGTACGTTATTTCTAGGTTATATTTAGATTGGTTTTACCCTATCTATATAGGAGCAAACTAAACTATTCGATGCGAAATCGAAAAGAGAATCTAAATATATACTTTATATTATTATATCTCATGTAGGTATATAGATATTGTACTTCAAACGTATAGAAGTAAAAGATATTACTTTTACTCTATTTCCTGTAGAATTAAAATTAAATCTTGCTACTACTAGCCTCTAGGGAACCTTCTACATCTTTGTTTTATAATTCTCTTTTATTCTATTTAAATAAAGAAGTATATTATTTATATCAAACCTATTTAGAACGTTCTATAATATACTATTAATATATTATTAAAAGCTAACTAGAGTATTAGTTAAGCTCAAGAAGTATACTATTTACTTAAATAAGCTATATTAACTATAGAATATTGTTCTCTCTTAATATCTCTTTATAGTTCATAGCTTATAAAAAGTAACTATTATAGCTAACTTTAAATACTATTTAGCTATACTAATTTAATATAAAATCATAGAGCTTAATAAGAGAGAGTATTGATTCTTCCTAATAATAGTATTATATATTTTATAGTTGATATAAAAATAAATACTGCTATTTAGCTTCTTTATAAATACTATTCAAGCCCTACTTAATAAGCTAATAGCTTAAATAAACCTCTTATCTATAAGAGATATTTATAATGATATAAGGGGCTATATATAATAGAGGCTAAATATGGAGCACAGTACATCACAGTGTCATCAGTACTATACGTACTGTGTGAAGAAGCCTCTAGAAGGTTGTTAAAGGTGCTAGCATCTGCTTCCTAGAATAAGCTCAAACCTAACTTAGATTAAGGTTATGCTATAACCTAAAAGTAAGCCTATATAAGAAATAAGTGGAGCGGCTTACGGAAGCAGCTTACGCGGCCTAGAAGGTTCTAGAACCTAAGCCCTAAGTATAAAAGAAGCGCTACTCCCCGAGATACTCTTGCTTACTTAGAAGATAGAGACTGTTGGTTTCACACGGGTGGGTGACAGTACGCGCGCGTATAGCCCTAATACATATCGTCCGTATTGAAGCTATTCAGAGGTATGCGTGTGTGTATAGAAGTCTAAGATACAAACTAGCTATGTGGGCAGTGGTGTTATGCCATATTGCGCCTGCGAATATGGCCACATGACGTATGCACGTACGTATGATATCATATCTCGCAGAGCGCCCATCCTGCCACTCTACGAATTATGGGGTTATTGCAATACTGGCAGTCTTTTCTTTTGTGGCCAGGCGCGCTATAACCTATATAAAGCAATATAAAAACGAAGTTATTTATAGATCCCAAAACAATATTAATAAATCCCTCTTAAGGCCTTTCTCTATGCCTTTATTGCTACTCTTAATAGCTATTATAGGCCTCTTTCTATCCCTTTATTGCTATCTTTAATAGCGTGGCTATTACTCTTTGTAGCATTAGGGATATTATGCCCTTTATGGCTCTTCTCTTACCTTATTATCTATCCCTCTATTTGAACTATTAATATATTATTATTAATAAATCGCTTGAGGAATAGATTTAGGCTCTCTTTAGTAAAGATATCAGCTAAGTTATTATCTCTATTAATCCACCTTATCTCATATATCTCTTATTGTTTATATAACTAATAAAGTGCTATTATATTAATCATAAGGCACTTCTTCTTTATAGTGCTAAGCTTCACAAGGCATTTATATAATAAATATGAATTAGTATAGATAACAGTGGGGATAGTAGGCTTCTTTAAGCATATAGGGATCTTTTATAGTATAGTAGCAGTAGTATAGGCTAAATCTGCGCTAGCTACTATACTATAGACCTTAGAGGCTAGAATACTTTATATAACTCTTTTATACTTTATTAAGCTAAAGTAGATAAATTACTAGTTATTATAGAAGTATTATTATTATTAGCTACAGCCTCATTAGTAATAACTATAATAAATCTAATCTATAAAAACAAGTTAGTATTATTTACAAAAGACCTATTAGTAAATATAGATAGTTTTGCTATAATGAGGTTAATAAGCATAAAGCTTAGGCCTCAGTTGAGGTTCTTTTTTACTATTTAAGGCGATAATTAAGGGCTTTTTTATCCTTTAAAGTGGGATCTTAATACTAGGCTGCAGCAGATAAGTTGAAGTAGGCCTTACGTTAGCAGATAGAGGTAATATATACCTCTCTTGCTCTTTGCTTAATATATCATTATCTTTAATTATTTAGGGGTACCTTTAAGTTAATAAGCACAATTTTAGACCCTTGCTCTTTTTAATAAAAAGTAAAACTACTATTTTTGCCTAAAGTAATAATACTACTATTAAATATTAGTAGGGATTTATAGTTAATTTGCTATTTAGCCTTATTAGTAAAATTAGCTCTCTTAAGCTCTATATTCTCTAATTAAGAGAACTTTAGTATAGATAGTCTAATAATTATATTAGTTTATATACTAATAATACTAAAATAGCTATTAGTAGTAGTTAAAGAGATTAATAGGTAAAAGTTAAAAGATAATTAGTCTATCTTAAAATTCTTTTTATAGTAGCTACTATATATAGCCTACTAATAGATACTAGCCTCTATAATACTATATAATAGTTTGATAATCCTTATAATGTTATTTCTAGGGTATTTATTATCAATCTCCTTTAGTAGGTCTGCAAAAATCAACCTATTAAGCTCTATGTATAATTAGATATATAATTCTGTAATATTATAGGGCCACAGTATATAGCCCTTTTTTACAAGTAATAGAGCGATAATAAGAAGGAGTTACTAGCTAGCCCAGTAGATTATAGGGGACTAAGTAAGTATAGAGGCCTTTTTGTTATTATTATAGCCCTAAATAATACGTCTTAACTTCTTATAAAGCTAGTTAGTACTCTTTTCTTTTATCTTATAGACTATATAGGATTTAAAGATATAATATTAGCTATAAGTATTAGCGTTATATAGAATAATCTCAAAAACACTACGCTTCTAAAGCGTGGTTATCTCCGCAGTTAATAAGGCTAAAAAAGAGTCTTATAGTATTTTAATAATCCCTTCTTTATATAGTTATACAGTAAGGTTACAATTCATTTGCTTCTTTATAGTTAGAATATTACAATATTACTAATTTTATTAATATATACTTAGGTAGTAGTAGCTATAAAAATAGCTATTATACGTATTTATTTTGCTCTTTTATCTACTACTTATATACTTCTATATATTAGGCCTATCAGTAATATTTCTTAGACTTATTCTTCCTTATATAGTTAGCCTTAGCAGCGCGGGAATAAGTCTATAAGTCTCTCTAGCAACAGCTTAGTAGGGCTTCTATTATTATCTAGTCCTATTATTCTTTTAGTATTAGGTCTAGAGGAGGTAGTAACACTACGCTATCCCCCTTATTATTATTGGGGCGGTGGTATAGGCATATAACCGTCGATTAGATCGTCTGGGGTCTGCGGGGTAGCTTGAGAGTATAGGTCTCGCCGTCCACAGCGAGGAGCCTGTATAGCTCTTGCTAGCCCTTCTTCTTGCAATAGACCTAGACGAGGGACAATAGCGGGAGCTAGAGGACTAGCGAGGTATCCAGGCTATTAAAGGCAGCGAGAGCGTCTATAACTTAGTGTGATGCCTAGTGCTTCTACAGTTCCTCTATTGCTTTTTATACAGCGGCAGCCTATTGCTAGAGGTCTGGAGATAGGGGCAAATTATTATTAATTTAGGGGTAAGTACTAAAAATAAGTAGTATAAGCACTAGGCTATTAGGCCTATTAGTATTATTGATAGCTTTTATAGCTATTTAGAGGATAATCTTATTATCTATATTAAGTAGATCTTTATAAATAATTATATATACTCTCTATAGTATAGTATAATATTATTTAACTTTACTAATAGGGTTATAGGCTTTAACTAGTACTTTAATAGTAGTTATTAAAAGTAATTCAAAGGTACTTTACTACTTTAATAAAGCGAAATTAATATTAGTATTAGTAATAGTAATATCTAGTAGGCTGAGGTAAGTATAGATCTAGTATTACATAAAAGCGTTAAGTATTATAGTTTTAAATATATTCTTTAGGAACTTTACTATATTAAAGATAGTTATAGTATTAATAATATAGAGCATTAGGCGCTCTTCAAGATAGATAATATTAATAACTATAATATAATTCAAGTTATAGTTGTTCTTAATTATAAATTTGAACTAATTTAGCGCCCCTATATTAAGTTAGTAGTAATTATAAAACTTTATAAGATATTGAAATAAGTATAACTTAACTTAGTAGCTAGCTTACTAAAGCATTTTATAAAGTTAATAGACTAATATATAGCTAAAACATTTATAAAGTCGTTATAATTTAGCCTCTATAAGATTAATATAAGCTAAAACCTTCTATATCTCTAATAATAGCTATAGGTAACCCTATTTATATATAATAGGTATAATAAACTTACTCTATTATAAGTAGCTTTAAAGGTTATTAAATTAGATATATAATCAATCTATATCTACTAAGTAGAGTAAGAAGGCCGTATTCGCAGATACAATATAGAAGACTATATCTCTCAATAGCATGGGAATAGTTATAGTACCTATTGATTTAATAGCTCCTCCTAGCTCAAACCTTATATTTGCCTCTTTTGCTATTATAGGGTTGATTATAATATATATAATCCTTTTAAGCGCCTGAAATTAGCTCTTGCTAGCTATTAAAAATCCTACTGCTCCTATATTAGGGATAATACCTTAGAAAGTCTCTAAAGAGTATTGCTCTTTAAGCATAAAGGATTTAGTATGTATAGGCTTAGGATTTAGTATGTATAGGCTTAGCTAATTTCTTACAGGGGTCGGAATGCATGATAGCATAGTAGGCTACTTAATTAAGTAATATCTTTATAACTTTTTTTATCTATAATAGGGGCTAAATTAGTGCTCTAGCCACTATTTAGGTCTATGAATTAGGTGAAGAATATATTGTGCTATTCTTCTTTAGAGTTACTATTATAATAGTAGTCCCTATTCTTACTAAGTAATTGGAAATATATCTCAATCTCCTTATTCGTATTCTTATTTTCTATTAAAGTATTAGTTATTTCTTCTATAACTCTTTTATAGTAAGCTAGAAACCTTTAGTAGGCTGCTTTCAACTTGATGAGGGCATGGGATATTTCACTATTATAAATACGCTTTATCCTTCTCTTTTTCTATATAGTTACTTAAATAGCATCTAGGCTCTTTGCAAACATAGCATTTCATAACTTGTTGCTATTATTTTAGACTGTTTTGTTATCTCTCTAGGGTCTAGGCCTTCTAAATATGTTATTTTAACCCTTGCTATTATATTTGCAGTCTATCTGGTATTATTTAGCGTGATATTAAGCCTGTAGTTATAGTTAACTGCTTATTAATATAATTATATTACTAATAGCGACTTTAAGTTATTTATAGAGCCTTTTAAAGGGCTTTAATAGATTTTTGGTCGCCTGCTTACACTCTCTAATCTCTTAATATCCTTTAAGGAGTTAAGTTTATAATATCTTACTGCCTTAATAGGCTTTACTAAGCGCTAGCTAAGTTGCTATAAGAGTGTTAATAAGGAGGTCTAAGGCCTCTAATCTAGACTTCAAGGAGTTATTAGTTATAATAGAGATGAGGGTGATATTATTCTATATTGTAAGATGGGCTTAAATAGACTCTTTAGTCTCAAATTATCTTTTAAGCCTATTAATAATTTAGGCGTCATTAAAATAAGGTTATAGGTAGCAAAAGCTCTTATAGTAGTATTTTAGCACTCTCTCTCTTAGTATTATTAGAAAAGCTATTAGAATTTAGTTCTTTATAATACCTATTCTCTCACAAGTATCTTAAAAGATCTATAGTTTTAGCTTAAAAGCATCTATACCTTTGCTACTATACTTTATTTTATTAGTATATATCTTAGCTAGGTCTGCGATTTAGTGTGCTAATAGGCGGGTGCTATTATCTTATTTTATTATATTAACTATAGTAGTTTAGGTAGAAGTAATAATATTAATACTAGTAGTATTAGTAGTATTTATGCCATAGGTGGGGTTAATATTACTAATAGGGTTAATAAGTTCTTGTGGCTCCTATTGATTCTTATGGGGTTCTTCTATAGTAGGTTGTTTTATTAATAGGGCTAGGTCTGTAGCTACTACTAATATTACTATTAATATTGTGATATTAATATACTAGAAGTTGGTGATATCCTTGCTAAACTCTTTCTTATCCCAGTTGTTTGCAATCCTAGTGCTCTATTTAATCTAGTTATTCACTTCCGTAGCGGACCAAAAGTAGAAGTCTTCTTAGATCGTAATATCATATATATAGTCCGCAATACGTAATCTATCTTAGGTAACATAAACGCTATAGTCTATAAAATATGAATAGAGCTTTCTAATAGCTACTAGGGTTCTTTTTTAAAAGAACGTAATAAATAGGCATCCGAAATCCACTATAAACTCTATTTATAGGTCTTTACTAAAGAGTTTATTATGTTTATTTATTCTAATATAGTATATAATCTTTATAGTTACTTATGTTCTAGTAATATTATTATTAAAACTAATACCTGAGCCTTAGTTTTCTTTATTTACTGGAGCCTTATACTTTAATGGTATTAGTAGCTCTATAATAAGTTTAAGTAGTTAACTTAGTAGTATTAGTATTACTAAAGTTTTCTCAGGAGTACTCATTTATAGCTATTTGAATAGTAGTAGTAGTACTAATATTGAGGGTCCTAGAGTTACTATTATACATAAATAAGGCATAACTAATAATTTAAAGAATTAATTAGGTAGTTATATATAATTTCTTCTAGTGATTTTATTTCTGGCTCTCCCCACTCTTAGCAATAGGTACTAACAGGAGGTATGTCTCATTATTGTTTAATATCTCTACCAGTTGGGTATTGTATTAAATAGTTGAGTAATATGTTATTTGAGGCTTAAGTTATTTTATTTTTACTCTAACTTATATCTTAGGGTTAAATTAATTTACTCTTCTTTTTATAATATAAGGGTCTTAGGAGAGTTAATTGCTACGTAGAAAGTTAACTATTAAGATATTAGGAGGCCCCCTATATAGTTATCTTACTACTTAAGGGTCTTATAGTAGGAATAATAATAATAGTTGCATAACAGACATACGAATTAAAAGCGTTCTTTGAAGAGGTTAGTATATATATCTACCCGCTTATAGTATATTAATTGATATAGGTAGCACGGAAGAGCTTTCTAGTAATAGTTTTCTAATAGATTTAGTATATTGAATCGAATATCAACTAAGATAGAGCTTTCATCTCTTTGAGTGGTGACCTTGCTGATCTGCGGTTTGGTTGCATATCGTAGCTAAAGTAGTATAATAGTGAAGTTAACTACTGATTAGTGTTGGTTTCACATGGGTGGGTGACAGTACGCGCGCGTATAGCCCTAATACGTATTGTTTATATTAAAGCTATCTAGAAGTGTGCGTGTGTGTGTAGAAGTCTAAGATATAAACTAGCTACGTGGGCAGTAGTGTTATGCCATATTGGGCCTGCAAATATGGTCACGTGACGTACGCACGTACGTACGATATCATATCTCGCAGAGCGCCCATCCTGCCACTCCATAGGTTATAGAGTTATTGCAACAGAGACTTTAATACTAAGTTTATTATATATACAATTACCCTTTTGAGCTATTGATTACGTCATCTATCGACTACGTAACCTAAGATTATCTAATAGATTTTATAGGATCTTCTAAGGTATTAGTAGTTCTTCTCATAATATATTATAAAGGGGTTTCTAGGGGAGTAATAGTTCCCATTTATCTAGAACAAAGATAGGGTTAATTTAGTAAACCGCTCTAAGTTAGCTAGAAAGAATAAAATAAGCCTTATTAGAGTTAAATAAGCTAGAAAATCCTTCTAGAACCTAGGCTAAAACCCTATACTATTAATCCTTCTTTAGTATGAAGTCTAGAGCTTTCTTAATATTCACTAAGCTAATAGCTTAAATTTATATCTCTATAGTATTTTCTTATTACTTAATTTACTTCTTTACTAAATATTAATAGATTATAAAGAATGATAGTGCTCTTAGGAATCTTATAGCCTTTATCTTCTTTATAAGAAGTAGTTTCTCCTACTTCCTTAAGTATTGCCTAATATAACCCTAGCTATAATATACTTAATAATCTATTTTTATATATATATAAGTTATTCTATTCTATTTATAGTTACTTTAAGAGAATCTCAAGTTTAATGCTCTCTACTAAATATATATAAATATACTAAATATAGCTACTAGTCTATATATTATAAGTTATTATACTTAGGTTACTATTTAGTAACAAGCTACTAAAAATATGCCCCATCATAAATTACTACTCTTTTTTACTATATAGAAAATAGAGTTATTAAGCTAGAAACTAACTAAATATTATATAGATATTACCATTAATATTAATTAGAGTATAAGGTAGATATTCTTTATTAACTTTAACTTATATAATAGTAAGTCTACTATCTACCAGCTACTCTAGTTTAAATTATTTCTAACTTAATATCTTCTCTTTAGTAGGCTAGGGCCTAAACTTACTCTAAAGTCATTGTTTTCTTAAGTCGTTATTATTCTTAGAAGAGTATATCTCTATTTAGTAATCCTTCTCCTCCTCTTAGCTAATAGACTTAACCTTTAGGGTTCTAACTTTAATAATCTTTAGCAGCTAATTATTCTTTATAAAATAGCGCTATATAATATACTTTTTAACTCTATAAATATAATAGATATAGATATCCTTAGGGCGGGTATTCTTATAGCGCTAGGAATATACTAAGGAAGTATTAGAGAATAATTCTGAGTCTTATTAGAAGTAGTATTTCTTTTTTACTCTAGAGATATATACTACTCTAATTATATAAATATCTGCCTTAATATCTTTAGTAGCTAACTTCTAATAGAGCGCTTAAGAGTAGTTAAGAGCTTTTTAATATTTAATCTTTTAAGTAATATTCTATACTTTTAAAAGTTACTTACTATAATTGATAAATAAGATTAAAAATAATCAGTTAGTCTTTTAACCTAGAGGATTAGCTTCTAGAAGTAAGATCTAGACCTAATTAAGCTAGCTACTACTACTTATATTTACTAAAGTCTATTTAAACCTTAATAAGAAAGCTAAGAGGGACTCTATTTCTCTCTATTAGAAGTAGGTAGACTACTACGTAAAGCTATGAATTTTAGTCCTTTTAAGTAAAATTAAAATAAGCTATTAAGTTCTTAGGGCTATGTTTCTCTCCCTTACTACTAGCTATATAGAAAGTAGAAACTACTAGCTATATACAAAGTAAAACCTACTAGCTAAAATTTAGTATCTAAATATACGTTAATAAAGTACTATACCTCTATATCTTTAGAGAAAAAAGCCTATTCAATTATAATATTATCTCTTCTTTATTTTACTGATAAAGTATATTTTCTCTACTTACTTAAGAACTTCAGAGATAAGAGTAGTAGCTTCTAGGTTGCTATACTAAGTAGTACTAATAGTTTACTAGTAGTAATTATCTGAGAAGATATAGCTACTTACTACTTACTCCTCTATAGCTTCTATACTTATTACTAGAGATACTATAATACTATAACTAAATAAGCGTGCAATAGCTTATCTTAACTATTAGCTATTAGGGTATTAATTATTTTAGTAACTAGTAGAGAGTAGTATTTAACCTCTCTGTTATTAATATAATAATGAGCGTTAAATACATAAAGAGCTTACTCTAAGTCTATATAATAAAAAGTAGTATAATACTATTTTTAAAGCTAAAGAGAAAAAAAAAGAGTTTTCTATTTTAGTAGTAGTTATACTAGGTTTGTCGGTAGCTACATAGTAGCTACTAGATAAGCCCTAAGGGTAGTAACTCTAAGTAGAAGCCTAGATAGTTTCAACCGGGCGTAGCTTATAATAATAGCTTATAGCTAATTTATACTACTAGCTTAAGTAGTACTTAGGTTCTTAGCCTACAAAACAAATATAGTTACTACTTAGTATTCTATTTAAATAAGCTCTAAAAAGCCTCTAATAACTTTCTACTAGGCTAGTTCTCGCTACTACTACTTATAATTTAATCTGATAAAAAGCTACAGTATAAAGTAATATAAATAATAGTAAGCTAAGTCTATTGAGAAAGTTATAATATTATACAGAATAGAGGAACTAAAACTATAACTCTACTCAATATAATACTAAAGGTTCTAAATATATACCTATAGTACTATAGAACTTTTATACTACTAACCTCACTACTAAAAGGCTACTAAAATACCTCTCTATATAGCTACTTATTACTACTAGAGATAAAGATCTAGTAAAAAGTCCCTCATAATAGTATATTAGCGTAAACCTTAGTAATATATAGTACTATATAGCACATTTCTAGCTATTAGCTACCTATATAATAGCTTATTAGTTACTAAAGATACTAATGCTAGCGAAGATTGGGGGGGGGTTATTTTATAGCGCTAGGCTGGAGTTAGGCGAAGCTTCCTAAATTTCAGGTTATATAACTACCAAGTTATATATCCTATTAGTAGCTCTCAAAAGCTTATTATAGTATGGGTCATAACTAGCCTAAATACTAAGTTATATAACTACTAAGATATGTAGCCTATAGATAGCCTTTTACTCTCTTATGCTTATACTAGCGTATAGTTAGACTTTTCTCTTCTTTAACTTAGAGTCCACTTAATATAGCGTATTTAAAGTATACTAGCCTTCGTCTTTCGGCTTATTATAATAATATAATTAGTATATAGAGCTTATAATTTAGTGCTTTAACTAGCTCTCTTCACAATTTAATTTTAAATCTAAGTTAAGAGAGCTTTAGATTTATTTTTGTCGCAATAACCCCGTAACCCACGGAGTGGCAGGATGGGCACTCTGCGAGATACGATATCGTACGTGCGTACGTACGTCACGTGACCGTATTCGCAGGCCCAATATGGCTCAACACCACTGCCCACGTAGCCATTTGTATCTTGGACTTCTATACACATACTCGCACTTCAGAATAGCTTCAATACGAACAATACGTATTAGGGCTACGTGCGCGTACTGTCACCCTACCCGTGTGCAAACCAACAATTTTAAAATAGCTACATTATGTTTTTAAGAGTAAAAGTACCTTTCTATTCTTTATTAAAGTAGATATAATGAACTAGGAGTATATTAGAGAGTTTTTATAACATAGTAATAGTACTCTAAGTAAGTCTCATATATTTTCAAGTATTAATATCAATAAAAAGACTTTTAATAAGCTATTTATAAACTAGCTTATTAGGATTAAACATCTCAAGATTATCCTAAAGGAGTATGTTATATTTAAGTAATATAGTATAGTAATAATAGAGAGCTTTCTAGAATCTACTATATATTCAAGATTAGTAAAGGGATTAGCTTATAAATTTAGCTACGTAGTTAGGTTTTATTTAATATAATACATATATAAATAATGGAGTATATTGATCAAGTTTGGGTTAGTTAGGGTATACATAAATTAGCTTAGCGCTTAATTGAGTAACAATACTTATAGTTAATTAATTTAATATACTAGGGTTTAGTTAATTTGAGATATTATATTTCTATCTCTAGAGAATTAAAATAGAACTTAGAATAGTATTATATTAGGAAAAAAAGTAAAGGCTAGCGCGCTTTAATTATGCTATATTAAGTAGATTGTAAGTTAAAGAAGGGAAAAGGCTAACTATAGCCTAATGTGGGCGCGGAAAGTTGAAGAGTCTTCTATAGGTTATGTGAATTAGTGGTTATGTAACCTAAGATTCAGGCTGGTTGTAACCGGCTATAATATAATTTAGACTAGAGTTCTCTATCAATTAAGAACTATTATTTATTAGTAGAAGGATGCTTTTATTGCTAGAGGTATTATTATTAAGTAGTAATATAACATCTATTAAGTTAGATATCTTAGTTTTAATAAAATTTAGTTAGAAAGATATATTAAAGTTAATAACATTCCTTCTTAACTCTCTCTTCCTTATAATATTTATCCTAATAGCTATAATAGAGTAAATCTCTATTTATATTATTATATTAGGTTTAGTAGGTAGTAATAGTATACCTATTTAGCAAAGTATAGCAGTATTTTAATTTAGTATCTTAGGTAGCTAAAGTATATCTTAGTACTGGTTATAGTATTGAACTTTGGGCTGAACACGCCCTTAGTCGGTCAGTAACTTTAACCTGAGGTACCTCGTCTACCTAACTAGCCTCGATGAGCCCAAAAAGGTGCTCAAGCTCGAGACGCACTTTTCCCAGGTGCCTACCTTAGGCACACAACCTCTATGGGCCCAGTGCTGGCTTAACCAACCTAAACTTAAGGCACCTACCTAAGTTAAAGTAAGTTAGGTAAGGTTAGGTACCTGAAGGTAAGGAAGGTATGATGCGTTAAGTGCCTTAGGTAGCCGTGCAGGAGGCAGGCAGTAATTAGTACCATTACAGGGGGCAAAGTGCCTGGGAGCGCGGGGGAGCCTCACAAAACCTTACCCTGACCTCGTCCAATCAAACCGCCAGCGTCCCACCCTCACCCTTCTCGCCTTTCACACTCGCCAGACGGGAGCGCTTTCCAGACTCCACACGTCCCTTCCTCGTTCGCGGTAGGTAAAGGCACTTTATTTGGCCTCCATCTCCAAACGTCCGCGTCTGTTGCCGCCACCATTTAATCGCGTCCAAGGAATTCCCTCCCTCCATACCTGCTCCTATTCAACCTGACTTTCGCCCATTTCTCTTCTTCGCACAATCCGACTGCTACTGCTAGCAATATCTCATCTCGCCTTGCGCCAGACACAACGTACGTCACGCTGCGCGATCCATCCAGCTTTCCTAGCACTCTCAGATCGGTATCGCTGACTTTTTCGCGAACCCTCGCGCAACAGTCATCATGTCCGGCGAACATGAAAACGGTTCTCCCGCAGCTGGTGGCCAAGAGGTCCCCGTCGCTGTCGAGCACCTCAACATCAAAGTAACGGACAATAACAACGAGGTCTTCTTCAAGATCAAGCGCTCGACCAAGCTTGACAAGCTGATGACCGCTTTCTGTGAGAGACAGGGCAAGGCTGTGAACTCTGTCCGTTTTCTCTTCGAGGGCCAGCGCGTTCAGCCTACCGATACCCCGGACACTGTAAGTGCCAATCGCCTTTTTCCCTTTTTGTTTTCCGCCGTGCTCAATGCTGACATATTATTACACCACCAGCTCGAGATGGCGGATGGAGATACTCTGGAGGTGCATCAGGAGCAGGTCGGTGGTTCTTTCTAGGGATCGGCGCGCGGGGAATATATGGCATACTGGTTGAGAGCGACGGGTTTCTTTCTCTGAGATGGCAACAGCTATCCGAGGGTTGAGCGTGGATAGACGGCTTCGCACGTTTACAAGATCCATATCAAGACAGACCATGATGATTATGACATTCACACAACCCATTCAATTTGTGTCAACTGCCGCATGCCTGAACCGGAAAATCAATCGCCTTGGCAAATTCAACGCCGAATCGCTCAACCCTTCGACAAATCCACAACTCCTAAAGCCATGTTTCTCTTGACCCGAAAAGCCACTTCATAATTCATCATGCCTTGAGCTCAATCATGCGGCATCGTGTGCATAGCACAATCATTTTGTCACCGTCCTCCTTGGGGAAGATTTGGCCGTCGTCAAAGCCTCCGTTGCACGAAGCACACCGGAAACATTCTTCATGCCACTCCCCGCCCAACGCTCTAATATATTGACCGATGACGGCAGTTCTGCATTTCTTGCACTTGGGCGCCCGGCGTTCTGTCCGCTTGGTCTGACAATTGATACACCAGGCATAGCCGTCCTTCTCAATATGGGTCATGCCCTTCTCGAAAGGGTCGCCGCACTCAGCGCAGAAGAAATGACCATAATGCCAATGCTGACCGAGCGCGACAACATGCTCGCCCAGAATAGGGGTCTTGCAGTGTTTGCACCTCGGTGCGAAGAGCTCGTGCCAGTCTAGATGGCAGTAAAATCGCAACCGCTCATCGCCGTCGTCGGCCATGGTTTTCCCTTGCTCCTCTTCTAGCATTTCTCCATTCGCTCTGCGTCTGATTCTGTCCAGGCGCTCGTGGCGATGGGCCTCTGGTTCGGGGCTGATCTCCAATGCCTCAAGGCCGGTACCGCATGCAAAGCAACTGAAGCATTTTGGATGAAAACGCTCCGATAATCCGGCCAGGGAGACGAATCTGCCCTCAATGGGAAACCCGCACTCGTGACACAGGGTCGCTGAACGGTTGGGAGCGCCAGGATCCGGTGACCAATGTCGCTGTGGGCGCTGGAACGGGCGTCCTCTGGGTGAAACAGACTTGGGATCGGGCAGAGGTCTCGGCCCAGAGTTTGCGGCATCGTCGTCGGGGGTGACAATGACGGGTATCTTGGGGTTGCTTCCAGCCGGCTCATCCTCGCCCGCGATGCTTATGGATGGCACGGCCGGGAACCGGCGTGCACTGTCTGCCGGGAGATCTTCCGGCGCCACCACGATAGAAGGGATCTCCACCGGCTGGTCCTCTTGGGCCGTGGGTCCCGCTTTGGGCATGCCGATTGCCGATCCTGGCCTAGAATCAGTCTTCTCGTCCGGAGCTTTCCAGTTCGAGTCGAAGCTTACAATCGGCCGCCCGGGTCGATCACTGACGGCCGTAGGCGTAGGCAGTTTTGCACTGCGATCCTTTAGCTTCATACTCGTAGCCCCCCGGATGTCGTCGCCGCGAATCTCCATCCCATTCTTCTTGGGCACTGCATCGTCAACTGCAGGTTTCGCGACTGGGGTATTAGTCGTGTACTGGGGATTGCGTGACTGAGAGGGAGGGTTGCGATGGATCTCGACCCTGCATCTGGGTTTCCACGGCGCGACACGGTCACGGTCAGTCGGCAGGTCAGTCGGCGGGCCAGCGGCGAAGCGGACTTGACCCTGAGGGTTCTTTGGCTTATCAACGAGAGGAAGATTTGACGTAGGCTCTGTCTGCAACTTTGGTGCCGCTCGGCTGATCGCGCCCTCTGACTCTTCCCAGATCTGGTCACCGGAGAACGGCTTCTCAACCTCACCACTGATGTTGCGCTTCATGCTGCTGCGGCGGCGGTGGGAAGACGTGAAACCAGAGTTGGGGCGGGCAGCACCGGGTGGGCCCGATATTCCAGAGTCCAGTGACGGACGCTCAGGACTCTTCCCATCTCTGCCATAGCCATCACGGGACAAAGCCAGAGACGGGCGTCCCTCACTATCAGTAGAACTACCAGAGACCGACCATGAAGCATCTCTTGCCAAGCCGGAGGGAGCAATCTCATCACCATATTTACCGACGCTGGCAGTACGAGCGTGAGCATAGCTGTTCTTCCTCATGTGAGGCCTATACCGGTAGGGAGCATGAGGATCGGGGGGCGCTACTCCATTTCGATGTCGCCAAACAAGCTCTGATGCCTCATCAAGAGCTGCGTTGTAAAGGCGAGTCTCGTCATCTTCTTCGCCTCCGGCGTTGGTCGCTTCTCTCTTGGAAGCAGAGCTTTTGTTGTTGTCGATACGCATATCGTCCATAGCCTGACGAAGCGACACAGCCTCCTCTTTTTCCATCCATCGCTGGCCTCGCTCCATGTAAGTCTCTGTAGGCACGACTTCTGAAGGTTTCAGAGGAATTGTAGAACCAAGGGGGTAATAGTCGCGTCCCGAGAGGCTGGACATGGAGTACCGGGAAGAAAAGCTGGCATTGGCTGGCAAAGGGCTCGGTCGCGTGGAAGGAGGATCTATCGAGCTCGGTATGGATGCGGCAGGGCTTCCAGATCGAGGAGGTGGTTCGGAGATGCTGTGCTGGTCGTAGGAGGGCCGTTTAGATCTTGTAGTCGATGAGGGAGGTTGTGGTCTGGCGCCCCCGGGGCGGGCAACGCGGTTGTTTCTGAGGTTGGTCAGGTAGGCAGCTACTCCGGTGACAGGTTAGCCACAGATGTGAGTTGGAGCTTGAAGAAAATTGCTCCTCACCGAATTGGTCGTTGTTCATGTACGACGGCGACGGAGGAGTCACCTTTCTGGTCCTCTCAGCACTCCGCCGGCGATGCATCATGGGGTCGACGTGCAGCTGGCACAGTCAGTGCTGGATTCAACGGCCGAGGAGAAGTTGATTGATTGACTGATGTAGAATTCGAGGATTTGATCGGTGGCGAGTTTGAAGGGAGCAGCGAGATGCGGGAACATGCGGTGAAGGACTTTCGTGTGCGTTTGGGCGTGTGGAAAAGTCTGCTATGGAGGTAGTGATGCTGGCTATGGTTATGACTTCTGTCGGTGAGAGCCGTCAGACGAGGAAATGTCGGTGGCGTCTTTGTCGTCCAAGGCAAGGAGCCGGGTCGAGGTGTTGATGATATATCTAGGCCATGTGGTCGGCGCTGGTTGGTTGTCCCGGCAACGATGACCCCAAGCTTGTGGATTCACGTACAGTAGTTTAAGTGTGTATCTGTGTTACCTACCGTACCTGAAGGTAAGGTAGGTGAGGTCGGTAGCTTCCGGATCCAACGCTGGTGTTGAGCAATCCTCGGCGTGACACACACCAACCAACCCAACATGACCACCGTTTTATGCTCCAATGCGCCGCTCTTTGGACCCAGGTGCCTGCCTTAAGGCTTACGCAGTAAGGTAGGCAGATCTACCCCTGACGACAGCCCCACCCCAAAAAAAGGGCGGGCGCTCAAGGAACACAAGTTTAGCTGCACCTCCCATTCGTCTGCTTGGATATTACCGTCCATAGGCGTCGGGTGCCTCAGCTGTCAGTACCTATCTACTTCAAGAGATAAGGTAAGGTAGGTAAGGTAAGAAAAGCACTGGGAACGTTCCAGCGAGTCTTCGGACGGTAAGGTATCTACGATTTGACCGCAAGTTAAGCCCTTTACCAGAGTACCTACTTTTCACCTCTCGTCCAATGGCGTGATGCCAGCATGCTGGCTTAAGCCCGTCGTCCGGTCAAGTCTCGGACTGTGAGGGTTGTTTACTGCCGTCATATGTCTGACTTGATAGTCAACAATCCAGCTGGATTCACAGGCACTGATGCAAGGGCCTTTCGAAGCAACATAAGCATCTGCAGAGCAGAGTGTTTAAAAATTAATGGGGGGCGAGATGACTCATTCAACGCAACGGGGTTAGCAAATACCGATATCCATATCCTGTACGCATCAGCATTGGGAACTGGAAAGATTGCATGAAACTCCATTGTTAGGGGTGGGCTGAACGCATGAAGAAGTCCATCTAAACAATTCATTTTGGCTTTGGACAACAGAGTGGCGAAAATACCACGCGCGTATGCCACCGAATTTCCTGCTCCCTACTCGTCCAAGGCTGAGCATTGCAAGAGACGGTCTTTGGCTCAGACAAAAGTCTTGGTAGACACCGCCACGGAGGAGTTGAGTTGCCGGCGATGGTGATAAATGGTTAATACCTTAGTAATGGCGTGTCACCACCTAAGCTCGCCTGGTTTCGCATCCGCATCTTTTCCTTGAGCGCCCTGGCTCGACCCATGTCTCTGAGGTGGCCAGCCCCTGCTGTCTGCGACTTGCTCGTTGCCAAACCCGAGATTCTTGAAGTCGTCCTTAGCCATCAGATTTCTGGAAAGCAGCAGCTACTGTAAGCATGAACACCCAGCGTGGAGGCGGTTGTGACGAATCTTAGGTGCTTACCTATCCATGCGGCAGGCCAGGTAGGACTTGGCAAGATCGCGACATTCCGCATCGTTGACGCCTCTGACTTTCTTGATGCACTCGAGGTAGTTTGCGATGACATGCTTGCATTCGCCTGGCTCCCCTTATCAGAATTCTGCAAGCAAATGTGCTGCTGTTCAATGGCTAACTCACCATCGTGATCAAGTGGGAAACTTCCACGCTGAGGACTAATGTGGACGAAGAGCCATGGTCAGCCTATTTTGTCACGAGTTCCACGTCAGAAATGTAATACGCACGGAATGGGCTTGGCGTTGGCCTGACGAGCCCCGGGGCCGCCAAGTTGACTCATGGTTTCTTTGCTCGACGAGCGTACCGTCTGGAGTTTCTCTTCGTGGAGGTGAGTTGTTGAAGAGAATTCAGCTTACCTAGGTAGGCGAGGAGACCAGGAACGAATTGAAAAGCTACCCCAGGTACCGTACCTGATGGTAATTAAGGTAAGGTAGGTAAGATGGTTCGCGAAGCAAACTTAAGTCACGCTAACTAGCAGATCTATGCCTAACGTATTCCACAGCTAATTACATCTATAATCTGGTTCTTTGCGGATAGTTAATAGAACCCTCGACTCGATACAGCTAGACACAAGTCCCACACATGATGTTCTTCTCAGGAATTGTTCAGGTCAAACCTTTTGAACAGTACACAATCCTCGCAATCCTCGGCGGGGCGGGGCATTTCCATCCCCCCCGCCCCGGCCAGGAAATCCTGCAGACCGATAGAGGTATCTGGGCTGAGGCGACGTCCAGTACTACCTTAGCAAGGTAAGAAGGTGAGGTGAAGCTCCAATGCCATAGGCTCCAATGCCATACCTCACGGTAGGTATCTATCTACCTTACCTTTGAAGGTAAACAGCTGAGGCAGAGATTGAGGTAGGTGCTGTACTTCTGCGAAGAGTGCGGATAATTAACTGCTGAAGGTCACGGACCCGTTCTGGGCACGTACCCGCTCCCGTCTGTCCAGTGAGCGTGGACCTCCAAAGCCTCCTGAGTCCTAAGTCCTAAGCCCCTGAGGTATCCATAGCTAACGAGCACAACCAGCATTATGTCCCTTGTACCAACTTTCTCCGAGAACGAGGTTGTGGATTGCGCAGGAATTCTCGAAATTGGACGACGCGCGAAGCATCGACATTCGCCATATCGATTTCGCCCTCGCCGACACACTGTCTCCGAAGGGGTCTCGCGTCTCCCTTGAGCTCCCTTTTCATCTTCAGCACCATTCAGGTTAGGAGCCGCCGCGGACGACTCTCTGGTCAGCCGGCGCCTGCTCCCCTAGTCGGCTTTGGTCTGCGTTTCGTTTTTGCTGCGTTGCGTTGCGGTTCGGAGCGGTGCTTTGCTTCCCGTCTTTCCTTCGCCCGGCTGTAAACTTCCTCGGTTAAGGATACCAAAATCTGCGTCTTTGGACCAGCTTGGGACGATTGCCCTAGGCATTCCCACCACCCTGCCTCGCCTACCAATATCTTTCGAAAACCAAGTCGCCAACCGGTGAACCGATATCATGGCGTCCTTGGGCGACGACCTTCTCACAACCGTCAACAAGTTGCAAGACTTGGTTTTCAACACAATCGGTAGCGACTCCCTCGATCTCCCCCAGATTGTAAGTCACATCATCCCCCGACTATTGGCTGTGCTGTGCCGAGAAGCTCGAACCCTAACATTTTCTTCGCCAGGTGGTGGTCGGTTCCCAGTCCGCCGGAAAGTCCTCCGTGCTCGAAAACATTGTCGGCCGTGACTTTCTGCCCCGCGGAAGTGGCATCGTCACCAGGCGACCCTTGATCCTGCAACTGATCAACGTTCCCGAAGACGAAAATGCCGCCGACCCCACGCAAGACCCGTACAGGTCTCCCGATGTTGCCCGACGATCCGAATGGGCCGAATTCCATCACATTCCCAACCGCCGCTTCACCAACTTCTCCGACGTCAAGCGCGAGATAGAGAACGAGACCTCGCGTGTGGCAGGCAACAACAAGGGCATCAACAGGCAACCCATCAATCTGAAAATCTACTCCCCTCATGTCCTCAACCTGACTCTCGTCGATTTACCAGGACTCACAAAGGTATGCCCCATCTTTGTTTCGTCATCCAAACCACCGTCTGCTTTGGAACAAGGTGCTGACGCTTGCCAAAGGTCCCCATTGGCGATCAGCCGACAGATATCGAGAAGCAGACACGCAACCTCATCTCTGAGTACATCGCCAAGCCCAACAGTATCATTCTCGCCGTCTCCCCCGCCAACGTTGATATTGTAAACTCGGAGGCTCTGAAGCTTGCCCGTCATGTTGATCCTCTGGGTAGGAGGACGATTGGTGTGCTCACCAAAGTCGACCTCATGGATCACGGCACGAACGCTCTAGATATTTTGTCTGGGAGAGTCTATCCGTTGAAGTTAGGCTTCATCGGTGTTGTTAACCGTTCTCAGCAGGACATCCAAGGCAACAAGCCCATGGAGGATGCCCTCAAGGCCGAGCAGGACTTTTTCAAGCATCATCCAGCCTACCGTAACATTGCCAACCGCTGCGGAACCCACTACTTGGCCAAGACCCTGAACACGACCCTCATGGCGCACATCCGCGAGCGCATGCCAGACATCAAGGCGCGCCTCAACACACTCATGGGACAAACCCAGCAGGAGCTGGCGAGCTATGGTGACATGCATTTCAGCGGCAAAGAACACCGTGGTTCTCTTATCTTGCAGCAGATGACTCGCTTCGCCACATCCTTCATCTCTTCCATCGACGGTACCTCGACTGAGATCTCCACCAAGGAGCTCTGCGGTGGTGCCCGCATCTACTACATTTTCAACTCGGTATTCGGCATGTCTCTTGAGTCTATTGACCCTACATCCAACCTTTCAGCTTTGGATATTCGCACGGCTATTCGCAACTCTACCGGCCCACGCCCCAGCCTGTTTGTGCCAGAAATGGCCTTCGACTTATTGGTCAAGCCTCAGATCAAGCTTCTCGAAATTCCCAGTCAGCGGTGTGTCGAGCTCGTATATGAGGAACTCATCAAGATCTGCCATACCTGCGGCTCAACCGAGCTGTCTCGCTTCCCTAGGTTGCAGGCCAAGCTTATTGAGGTCGTCTCCGACCTTTTGCGGGAGCGCCTGGGTCCTACCTCAAACTACGTGGAGTCTTTGATCTCGATACAGCGCGCCTACATCAATACTAACCACCCCAATTTCTTGGGCGCTGCCGCGGCCATGAGCAACGTCGTTAGCAACAAACAAGAGAGAGAGCGAAAGCGTCTCATTCAAGAAGAGAGAGAAAGGCGGGAAAAGAGAAGACTGAAGGAGCTGAATGCCAACGGCACTGAGGCGCCCGAGGAGGAGGAAGGGCATCCTGGTGCAGACAAGTCTGACTCGACAGCTCTTCGAAAGCAGGCTACGAAAGGAGCCCGTAGTTTATCACCAGGCGGGCGAGAAAACGGCACCATAGGTCTGAACGCTGCTTTGAACGGGGCGAGGTCGGCCTCTCCCTCCAGGTTCAATGGGCAAGGTCTGGGTGGGGCTAAAGACTCATTCTTGACTTACTTCTTTGGCAAGGATGGTGCCGCGCCCATCGGCGGACTCCAAGGCATGCCTTCGCCCAACTCCTCCATCGCGCGGCACGTCAGCCAAGCTTCGGAGCCGACATTCTCGCAAAGCATTCGCCGGACCGAGGACAAGGTGGCGTTGCGTACGCCGATTCAACCTACGGCTCGTGAGGATGAGCTTGAATTCGGCAGCTCTGCCAGATCTGCGGACTTTGGTCCATTCGTAAGTCAAACTCAGAAAGATTAAGATGTCATGAAATACTAAATGCCGTACAGGCTTCGACTGGCGGCGAGCCGGCTATGACAGAGAGAGAGGCTATGGAGACGGAGCTCATCAGGGCTTTGATTTCCTCCTACTTCAATATCGTGCGTGAATCCATTGCCGACCAGGTCCCCAAGGCTGTTATGCACTTGCTCGTCAACCACTGCAAGGACGTTGTGCAGAATCGACTAGTCAGTGTACTTTATAAAGAGGCTCTCTTCGAGGAGCTGCTGTACGAAGACGACGGCGTTAAGAAGGAGCGCGAGAAGTGCGAAAAGCTGCTGCAGACGTACACAGAGGCAGCCAAGATCATTGGCGAAGTGTTATAGATACTTGTTGGAAACGGAAAACAGACCCTTGGCGAATCGGGTGCCCCTTGTTTACACTACTTCTGCCAACTCTTCTTATTTCAGTATCCGCCGAACGGACATGTCAAGGGTTTAGATTCGGGGTGGGCCCAGGAATGTCTGGAGGATCGTCAGCACCGCTCGCGTTCCTCGTCACCCATACTTGGCCACTGGGTGGGCGGCTCATTTTTGCTGTACTTGATGGTCGAAAACGTGTGTGTGATACAACGACCTCAACTTTATCACAAGCTAGCTAGCCCTTCAGTTGGTATGCATCTGCATATTGAGAGTCACTCGGGCGTACCTAGTCCAGCCTACTACCGTGGGACATGATGCCCTGCATAACCCCATTATTCTTACGCCATCAATATTGCAGTCCGCCCAGGCCGGGGTCTAACAATCAATCTCTACCAATCTGCCATGCATATCTATTGCTCAACGGTCAAATCCTTCCACTGTGCCAAGCGGAGGAATCGTGGCTGGGGCCCGCGTCTCATACTCCTCAAAGAACGACGGGTCATTTTTCCCTCGAGGAAGTGCCGTTGACGATAGGTCTTGCACTCGTGCCGTAGGCGGCCTGGCCACAGGCATGACATCACGAATTTGCGACTCGTAGACTCGATGAGGACGAGGCGGCGGATAGACCACTCGTTCCGATTGCGCTGGAAGTTCGTTCGCGTAGAGCACGAGAGACGACTCACGCTCCCGCAATACTGGCCGCCTTATGACAAACTCTTCTCCGTCTCGAACGTGAACTATCTCGTATGCATCTTCGTATGCTTGCCTGTGGCGCAGCGACGAGGCACAACCTTCGTCGGCGAATGAGTATCTCGTCTCATGTTGTAGGTCTGCGGCAACCTCGTGAGAGTCAGGGTGATAGCGGACCTGAGGCACTTCCTCTGGTGTGTACTTATTGTATCTTCCCCCTTGACGAATTGGATTGCGAAAACTATACGGGTGTTCCGATTCGTAAAAATGGGTATCGCGAGTGGCAGTACGGTGTTCCAGCTCTGAATCTTCCACGACCTGGTAATATCCTGAATTCACAGTCTGAACCCTCCGAGGACGCGGGGTCTCATCGCGCTCCTGGGCCAGATGCAACTCTAGAGCAGCAGTGAGGCTGAAGTCATCAATAATATCAGGGCGCATCATCTTTGAGCGACTGACATCTGTTACCGTCCGTTCTCTGCCCAATGATCGCTCCTGTGGTCCCATAGAGTCGTGTCTCGATCCTGCCTGAGGCCTCGAAGATTCAGCCCGATCAAGTTGGCGATAGCCCATTCCTGGCTCCGCGCTGCGACCAATGTTGAGTTCCCTTCGTGAACAAGCAAAGCGCACTCCAGGCGCTTGCGACTGCTCACGAACAGGGTAATCTGCATCGGCCGGCATCGAGAAACAAGTGCTGTAAGAGCCAGGATCACCGCAGTGTCGGCCATCCACCTCTGTAGGTGACCCAATACGACCCCAATCAGAATGACCGACTGTATCGTCCTTCCGGTATGAGCGGTGAGACGCTGCTAACTGGTCATTGTGTCGAAGGGGCACCGTCCTACGGTCGTCATATCGGTGTTGAGGAAACGGCTCTCGAGTGTAGTCAGACCCTGACCAGCTCAGTTGCGTAGCGTCCCTCCCTGCTGGAGAGGCCGTATGGGGAATCTGACGCTTTCCCAAAACTTCGATCGAACTGACATGCATGTCGCGGTAAGGTGGAGGTTGATATGTTTGTGAATTCGGTGCAGGCTTGGTCAGATTGAACACCCAGGGGACAACCTCGTAAATGAGGTTGAACTGATGACCCCTAGTCCCAAGTCTAGCGTGGAAAGCAGTCATTTCGTATATCTCTGGCAGCAACACCATATCCTCTGTCCATTCAAGCTGACTCTGCGACTCGTCGAGCGATGCGTCAAGGTGGCGATTCTCGAAGTGGTTTACCAGCTGTGGGAGGGAGAAGCTTCTCCTATCTGGGTTGACATATGGCGCGTTGCCCAAGCCTAGCGTACATGCTCGGCACGCGAGTCCGTTGATGTTTCTAACGGGGCGCATCTCTTTATGGTTCGATAGACCGTCGTTGAACATTCGCAAAGAGGGTATTTCAGAGAACTTGGCGCGAAGCCGTCTAAGTACTTGGTGAATCGTGACGTAAACTTTCAAGGGCCCAGGAAGATCTTTGACGCTGGAAAGAGAAATCCAAACGTTTTTGGCGGTTTGAGCAAGATCGTCAAGCTGAACATGATAAGGACGTGGATACGTTACACTCAGTGGTACGGAGTATGGCGGCTGGGCCTGACCTTGGAGTCCAACAGCATTGTCTCCATTCGGCAAAGAGTAAGATGGTGCAGCCGCGCTCGGAGCATATTCCGGCGTTGCAGGGTAGTACGGACCGAATGTGGGGTTCGCTAGTGAAGTCGGCTGCGGAACGCCGGTAACTCCATAATCCGGAAGGTGGTAGGGCCCAGGCGGTTTATATTCGTCCGCATGGTATGCCGGTGGCGGTCCGTAAGAGTCAGCGAGCGGAGGCTGGTACATTGAGGAGGGAACGGGTGGAAAGGGGTAAAACGAAGGTGGAGGGTGTACGCTTCCATTCTGCAGAAAACTTCTGAAATCTTGACGCCCTAGAGCAGAGGGTTTCGGGTGCTGTTGCAGGCCCGGACCGTGCCGTGTGTTCTTGGATCCCCGGGGATTGGGATTGAACGGTGACTCTTCCGGCCACTCCGCTCGCCAATAAACTACGACGTTGCCGACGCTCAGAGCCTTGGTATGCTTTGCCGCATAATGTTGTATGATACCTTCGAACCCGTAATATCTGTTGTTGTCGCAGCCATTGCACAAGAACAATTCTTTGCGGTATGGTTCAGTATGACTTTTGACCTTCATATCAAATACCCATTTCATATTCTCAAGCGTAAGTTTCTGGGTGAATGGGCCCTCTGGCGGATCGACTTGTGGTACCCGACCAGCTGCGAGATGAGTCGCAGCGTCCTTAGCCACATCTGTGTAAAATCGACTTCGTACCGTGAGTAAGACCTCAGCGGCAAATCGTGAGCTATTCTCCTTGTTGACTTTGCGTCCCTTTCCCCAGGTAGTGCGGATTATCTCGTCAGCATACTGAGCCATCCTGGCGCGGACCGGGCCTTGGATATCGTCCCAATCCTTGTCGGTAACCTCCTTCCGCACTGGACCAGAGTCAACGCCAGCCATTTGGACCTTGGCAATATTCTCATTCTCTTTCTGCTCTGCATCAGTTCGCTGGGCAAGCAGCCTAGGCTTCAGCAGTTCCCATACGTTGTCATCCACTGGTGCAGTGATCTGAATGGCTGCTTGGAAAGAAGGAATATGAACAAGAACATTTGGCGGTAAAGGAGGATCGATCAGCATGGCTCGTCGCTCAATCTCGGCACGCCGCACGGCTTTTAGCGCAACGGCCTCTTCTCGCGTTTTTTCTGGGCGTTCTTCGGAGACCTTTCGCTGTCCGTCATCTGGCGGATTAGTTTGGCTTAGCATGCGGGATTTCGTGACAGCACTAGACCCAGCTTGTGTTGTACTGTGCTTATCCGAGCTTGCCCTTGGTGTTGAGGGCAGGGACTTGCGCATTTCAGCCAGACCGCCAGAAGCAGTCCATTTCTCCCATCGGGAGGCATCGGTCCTGAATTCCTTCCCCTGAGCCTCGAGACCCTTGAGCCATTCCTCCACTGCTGCCGAACCTAAACCTTGGGCCAGACGAAGCTCGGCTTGGGCTTTTTCGATGGTCGGACCCCAAAACAACTTTGTCGTCTGCGGGATATCGCCTTTGGAATGTGTCAACACCATGTTCGGTGATATGACGTGAAGTTCATTCGTGACGAAGACATAAGGAAGTGCCGGCATCAGTGAAGAGGGTATCGTGGATGAGAGCAAAATGTCGATTTCCTTGAGAAATAGTCAGTATGCAACCAACAATGAGACGGAAAGTGGATGACTCGCCTTCACCGCCTCTTTTAGGAGGCATGGGCCACAGCAGGTTATGCCGAAAGCAAATACTATCGCGATACCATCAATGCCCGGCCCTGCACACCAAAGATCAGTGTCGCTTTGCCACTGCAAATTCAATTTGGTCGTTCCGCAGCGTTGACAGGCGTCAGAATAGCACATGCGCCACATATCGAGTTCGGTCATGTCTTTTAAGGGAGCTGGCATCCTCGGGCAGAACGATCTCCTTGACAGTTGCCAGATTGTATCAGGCTTGAGGAACTTGCTATTCGACGATGTCCCAGGGACGCCGGGCGAGCTAGGATCGAGGAGTTTGTTGAAGAAACGGGCAGTCTTCAACAAGTTACCCAAGTCCTTGGGATGAAGAGAGATGAAGATATGTTGCCATGTCTCGACAGGTAGGTTAGACCACAGATTGTCGCCCGCCGTCAGCTTCCGTTTTTTGGATCTACCGTGACTTTTCTGGCCATCATGGACATCCAAGGAGCTGTAGGCAGCACTTCGTTTGCTCCGGCGGGCTGAAGTATTCCGCAACCTTGGATGGACATTTCCGGAGTTTCCAGCAGAAACAAAGGCATCGTCAACCGAACCAGAAGGATATCCTTGCTCTAAGGTACTCTCAGATTCCGAGACCATTGCATCAGAGGCAGAAATATCAGATGATGGCGAGACACTCAAGTCATAGCCAGGACTGCTACGATTGGTAGGCCCTGCCGAAGAATCCATGGTTTGCCTTCGCTCTGAACGAAACGGCCAGCTGGACAAAAGGTCGGCCGGGAAGAGGGAGGATGTTTTGCCAATAGCAACAAGCAAGTGACAGCGAAGGGAGGGAAACCTTCTGACACGTGAAATGAATAAGACGGCAGATACCAACACTTGTCAAGATACTGATGGCGTGCCCTGAATAAGAGGAAGAGAGTCTTGAACCCTGATTCGTTTCCTCTCAGGTTTGTTGCGCACCTGATGGGACGTTTGAGAAACGCCCACTTGCCCGTATAACTAGCTGTACGAACGATGCGAAAGGAACTAGGAGACAATGCAAAGGAGCTCTGGGCAAGGACTCCAGTTGACTCGCGTGATGATGAGGAAGTGCAAGTGAACACCTACCACCCTGTACAGCTTTCTCCCGGTCACCGCCTGACGCAGCTGTACAAGGATATGCTCGGGCTGAGGTGCGGTGGGGGAAAAGAGGGCAATATGGGCATGTGCGAATGCAACGATTGTTGCCTTCAGTGTTGTTATCGGAGGTGCGCCCCGGCTGAGGAATCGTCGAAGACGTGGATATGTGAAAAGGAAGTATAAGCGTCGTGGAGCTTGGCGCGTTGATAATTGCGCGTGGGGAGACAACCTGGAGTCGGGACCTCCACCAATAACGAGTGGTGTTACCTACCTAAGGTACCTAGGTGCCTACGTACTGTAGGATAAAGGCAGAGAAACCCACTTCGCTTGCTTACTAAGGCAACAGTACTGCAGCATCCAGCCGTCTGACGTATGCTTCAACAAGACGCTCTTCTGCACCCGAGGCCTTGATTAAGCCCAAACCCTTAGGTACGAAGACAATTATACCTACCCAGGTATTCTAAACGTTAGCGCCGTCCCATACTAACGGGTTTTGGGTATGATATTCAGAGGTCTCCTCAAGCAGCCTATTAGAGGGGAAGTTATTTAGGAAAGGATTCTAGATCTAAAGCGGGAAACCTTATGCTGTACATATGTTATTCTCACCTGTTTTTCTATGAGGAAAATATACCCCATACATTTCTATTGGAAAGCTGTGGGCCAGAAGTTGCACACTGACGTTTAGAATCCCTGGGTAGGCACACACGCACCAGAGAGTAAATTGGAGGTTTTCTGTTTCTTCTTCTTCTTCTTGCTTTGCCGCTTTTCATCCTTGCTACCTATGCAATGTTTCTGAAAGGCTAGACGAGATGACGAACCACAACACAATGGCATGCGGAAGAATGATCACGATTAAAGGGTTCTAGTTTAAAACGGTAATAATTGCGAGGCCAGCGAAATACAGTCAACGCATGAAATCAGAGGCAACGTGGGTTCAAATGCATGTCCTATCCACGGCCCTGGCGATAATCAATGGTATCTCGTACATAGTCGTGGTCGACAGACCTTCGTAGATGGTTAGCCTCAGCCGTTGGCACAGGAGCCGGTTCTCAAGCTTCTCATCTTTATCACTTGTTCTCTTGACGGGAGATCTGTCCTCCTCTCATTTTACGTCATGGCCTGACCTTGATGAGACTGACGAACTACTGTGACGTCTAGTCTTGGTCGCCTCATCTGCTTCATGCCTTCGACCGAGATGTTCTTTGCCTTCTTCGCCCGACTTGCTGCTGCGTGCCTCAACGCCCGGCGAGCGAGGAGCACTACTACTACTACGACGTCTTCCTCGAGTACCGTCCTGAGCCAAATAATCACGAGTGGCTCCTCGACTACGGCGTCTCCTCGGGCTCCTGCTGCAAGACGTCGGGCTTCGCGAAGACGCACTGCTGAGCGATCTGCTCCGAGATCTGTTGTGACCACTGGGAGAGCGGCTTCCAGAAGAAGAAAATCTGCGCCGTTTCGCGGCAGGTCGTCTGTCGGGCGAAGGTGATGCGGCCGAGCGGCTCTTTGAAGGACTCCGCTTTCGTCGTGGATCCCGGTGACTTGCAGCACCCCGTCTGGCCGACATGGAACGGCTTCTTGGGGGTCGACTGGGGGATGAGCTACGGTCTCGCCGGGACTTTCTAGGCGGTGAAGGAGATCCGCGGCTTGACGCGCTGCGGCTTCGAGAGGTGGACCTAGATGACGCAGATGCAACGGAGGGTGAGCGAGAGGCACCGCGTCGACGTCCCGAGTCTCTGCCAGTCGTGCGGCGGTCTCGGGGGACGTAGCTATCACGCTGCGACCCGCGAAAAGAACCTCTATCCCGCTGGTCGCGATATCTTGGTGCCGGGGATCTCGATCTATTTTCGCCAAAGCGTCCCCCGTGTCTGCCCCTTTGTTCAATGTCCCTGTCGCCACGACGACCACGCCATGTATCCCCACGGCCACGGCTGCGATCACCACGCTCGCGATCCCTCAGCCGGCTCATATCTTGTTCGCGTCGTTCGGCATCTTGGCGTCGGCGGCGAGCTTCGTCTGCGGCGCGATCAGCTTCGATCTGAATCCATGGTCAGTCACGTTTCATCAGAAATTATCAAGAAGTTACAGACCTTCTCCTGTATCAACTCTAGCTTTTTCGCCTCGAGAAGCTCCTTTGGAACGCCTTGGGGGCTAGTTTGGGCGCTCAGGCACAGCTTCCATAGCTCCTTGCAAAATGGCGCCGTATCCTTGTCCAAGAAGCCGGTAAGTTGAATTTGAAGAGATTTAATGTCGGGCTTGTGGGTCATTAGCAAGTCGAAGCCGCATAGTCGCAAAGGGACTTGACTAACAAATCTGGAGCCTTCGATCAAATTGAAACAAAGCTCAATGACAACATCGTCCTCGCTACCGAGAATGTCGGAGATTTTGCTTGCGATCCATCTGGGAGAAAATCAGGTCAGCAAAATCAAGTTGGGGGATGACGCGATCAACCAGACTTTTTCATCACTTGGAGGTTGACTTTTTGCATGTCAACTTTCTGGTTAAATTCCGGTGGGAACTTTGTCGACTTGAGCAGCTTTGCATCGATGCCGGTCGCCATGATTTCTACAAGCTCTTGGGCTCTGCAACAAAATTTGGGATAAGGAGGAAATGACTGAAGGCAATGTGATGTCGAAGTGAATACTCTGGGGTAAAGGAGGCCAGACTTTGGCTCCATTCAAGAACTGGATCTGGATCTGGGCATGCATGTGCCATTTGAACGCGTCCCGACCCGTTTTACCTCAGGTCCCATCGTTATCTTATCTCAATCCATCGGCTTAATCAGCAGGATATAGCCGGGGATGGTGCGATGTTGCTGAGGGCAGGTGGTAAGGCACCTGCCCCGGCATCTGATAGGTTAGGTAGCGTTTCGTAAGGTACGGTGGGGCCAGACGATTAGGTAAGCCTCAGCCGGTAACCCCCTAAGCTTCCAGATGCCGGGACAGGCGTATGCTGCACCCCGCCTGCCTTCCAATCTACACAGGAAGACCCATCTACGTACTTGAGGCCATTCCACACCATTGCTGAAAATCAGCTTGGAGCCCGAGCATCTGTCAGTATTCTGCCTGAGCCATCGCGAGGCACCAGCGGCTGTCCACAGGCGATTAAGAAAACGAAAGAATTACGAGTCCTGTGTTCGGCCAGCGGCAACAATAAAGCAAACAAGATATCTTGACCTGAATGAAGCAAAACTTCACGACGATTGTTCGCGACCATCTGGAATTCGTCAGAGTGCGGGGTCCGACGACAATGGGATTGCCCCTCAGAATGAACAACCTACACGCTCCCACAGTGCCTTCGGGCCCAAGTACAACAGCTGCAACCAATGGTCATCTGAATCGCCTGACACTTGCCGAGCTACAGAGAAAGAAAGACGACATCGAGGCCGAATTAAAAGCCTTGGGCGCAGTTCTTGATTCTGTACTTCAAATCCCTGAAACGCCACGGCCAACATGGTCACACCGGTCGAAGCTTCTATCTGACTGATTCTATAGCATGGAGTCAACATGAACACACCTCTCACCACACGAGACGGATTTCCCAGGGCCGACATGGATGTGGCGCAAGGTATGTAAACTTGTTGACGGAACATGCGGACTGGCTAGTTAACATACTTAATAGTACGCACCACTAGAGCCCGCATAATCCACCTTCGCAACGACCACAAAGATCTCATGGCTCTGGTTGAGAAACATCTTCATGAGCATTTCGCCAGTCTTCAAGAGGACGATGAGAACCAGTCTTCACCGTCGGCGGGTGATGCCGGCATTTACGCGGACCATTTTCCGCCCCAGCCATTGCAGCAGGCTTTCGCCAAGGTCAACAGCGTCGTTCCTGGGAGCCCGGCCGACACCGCCGGCTTGAAGCCGCACGACGAGATCCGCAACTTTGGTTATGTCAACAATTCCAACCACGACAGCCTCAAAAAGGTGGCCGAATGTGTGCAAGGAAATGAAGGTGTAAGTGGATTACATTCATGCCTAGCCTAGACATCATCGCCGTACAGGGCGCTAACAAGTTGCAAGCAAACGGTGCTGGTGCGGGTGTCTCGTCCTGATTCAGGCTCGCGACGGGAACTGCAGCTCACTTTGACACCGACACGCAGCTGGGGCGGCAGAGGCTTACTAGGCTGCCATATCCTGCCGCTCTGAGAGGTGCATCGGGGGACAAAAAAAGTTGGGTTTAGACACGAGCTTAACCGGTTTGAATGTACACCACGGAAAGAGACAGCCAGGTCTGGCCACGAGATCAGTCATATCGATGCTTTATGTTAAGCAGACAGTATCTCTTCTGCCTATTTCCTGAGGTACATGATATGCTAGCCATAGAGAAGTAGGAATTCACCAGCAACCAAGTCACCACGTAAAAAGCAGGGATGCATCGATATAATGTGATCAGGTCGACAGAAGAGGCAAATAACCACTTAGGATTTGGATAGAAGTTTTGGGAATGACGACGATAGTAAGGCTTGGATTATTTCGTAGCGAGGTAACACGAGATTTCAGACTCTTCATCAAATAAGGCAGCAAGCGATTCAAGACCAACAAGCTACTTGCGGGTGTCGCTTGGCCTACGAAGCTGTGAACGATAAGGTAAGCTAGAGCGTGAATAGGATGAGTCTTGGCTGCGGCCAACAGGCTCAGATGCCCGGCCACCCAAATGGACTAGGAATAGACCTGACTTTAGAGATCATGGCAGAGGGACTGAATAGACAGTGCAAGCCTAAACAGCTCGGCCAGCCAGATCACCAACGACCCCTTCATCGCAGGCATCTACACTCGTACTAATGACGGGCAGTGACAACGAACAGTGACAGGCCAGTGGGTCCGGTGCATGAATTTTAAAATTCCTTACCTAATGAGACTAGCGCGGGAAGAGATGGCAATGGAAGGAAACATTGAAGCTTCCTTTGAGCGCCGCTGGACAGGAGGCTGCCCGCATAGGTTGTACTGGGCTGTTTCTGCTGCTGCCCGGTGACTTGCCATTTCCCAGGGCCTTGAAATGGACCCCGCTATGACGAGACGCCATGCACGTGACAGGCCCGCCTAGCCTAATCGTGCCTACCCGACTCCGTTGGCCTGCCTGACTGAATTTTTCGCTTAAGAAGTTCGGCTTCCTTGCAAGCTCCCCGCCATCCTCAAAAACAATCATCGCCCCAAAGTCGATCGGTCGGTGACGATTTCTACACGCCAAAACGCCAACAGCCCGTCTTCGCTGCCCTTCTACGGTACGCCTCGCTCGCTCTCAAGACATCGCAGGCACCCTCTTGCACAGTCTCTTCTTCTTCGACCGCCTTCGATCGATACGATTCTCTCTTGTTTGCGCCGACTGCTAACCCCTCGATCAGCCCCGCTTGTTTACAACAAACTCGCACCGAGCCAAATTATCGAGCGATCGCAAACATGGCTGCCGCTCAGCAGACGCCCACCTTCAAGCTCGTCCTTGTTGGCGATGGCGGCACCGGAAAGGTCAGTCGGTATTCACTGGGGGCAATGGAATTGTCCTTATCGGGGCTGCGCCGCTGCTGCGGTCGCTTCACTTAGGCCACCCGAATTTGTTTCCCGGCTCGTATTGCCAGTTTCAGTCCGTTGCTAACCACAAGAATCTATTTAGACCACTTTCGTCAAGCGCCACTTGACTGGTGAGTTTGAGAAGAAGTACATGGCCACTCTGGGTGTCGAGGTTCACCCCCTGGGCTTCACCACCGTAAGTGCTTGCGAAGAAGACAAGTAAAAAAGAAAAAGAAAACTACCCCGTCTTGTCCCCGCTTCACGTTGATCCAGCGTTCTGACTTACACCCGCGTAGAACTTCGGCCAGATCCAGTTCGATGTCTGGGATACCGCCGGCCAAGAGAAGTTCGGTGGTCTCCGTGACGGTTACTACATCAACGGCCAGTGCGGTATCATCATGTTCGATGTCACCTCCCGCATTACCTACAAGAACGTCCCCAACTGGCACCGTACGTGAAACCCCCTACAAGCGACCAATCGCCGCCGACCCCAACGAAACACATGGCTCACTTAGAACAACAGGCGATCTCGTTCGCGTTTGCGAGAATATCCCTATTGTCCTTTGCGGCAACAAGGTCGATGTCAAAGAGCGCAAGGTCAAGGCCAAGACCATCACCTTCCACCGCAAGAAGAATCTTCAGTACTACGACATTTCGGCCAAGTCCAACTACAACTTCGAGAAGCCCTTCCTCTGGCTTGCACGCAAGCTCGTGGGCAACCCCGCTCTGGTAAGTTGTTGTTTCGGGCTTAGCCATGAGCGACATGTCAATATTGACGTCTCACTAGGAATTCGTTGCCGCGCCAGCTTTGGCCCCTCCTACCGCCCAGGTCGACGAGAAGCTCCTCGAGCAGTACCGCAAGGAGATGGATGAGGCCGCCAACATGCCCCTGCCCGGCGAGCTCTCTGACGAGGACTTGTAAAGATAGAAGCCACACTTGGATGATGGTCCAACCGCGTTGCGGAGTGGCCTACAGGGCATTATGAGCCGTAATTCTCTGGCGCAGGCTGGCGGCTGCCAGTCATGGCCATCATGGAAGACGACGGCACGGCCGGTTCATTTGGTAGATTCGGAGCAGACGGGATGGCCTTACATTTGCTGGTAGACGGTCAGCATTCTTTGAGTAGTTTGACGCCTTACAAGATGAACATCGAGTTGTTACACTCCAGAAAGGTGTCGAGGGTCGCTCTCTTCCCTCGCTGTTCTTCGTGCAAGCTATGGCAGACGACACGACGCATGCACGTAACTAGATAGCAATTCCATAGTTAACGAGGTACGGAAATGGGGAAGGCGGTTTCAGTGGCAGTTTTCGCAACTCGGAATCCCGAAACCAATGACGATGCAGGAGACGTAAGTCAGATAGATGTTGGTCGGCCCGTGCGAAGTGTTATGCGCTTGTTTTGGTCTCCAATCTTCTCTTCCAACGAATTATTCGAAATGAGGAAAGGACGTTCCCGTCATCGGTGAGGGTCGGTATGGATCAGAAGGAAATGCTTAGGTAAACTTGAAAGCCAGTTCGTCGGACTCCGCTTGCAGCTCTCTTGGGCGGAAAACACAGAATGCTAGCTATCATCATCTCAGTGGCGGACGTGTCGTCGAATCGGCTTGGTATGGTCGGTGCACAAGGCCACCCTCGCGTGCTCCAGTTGCGTCAGGCACTAATTACATCCCGCATCCACTTGAGCTCAGAGCAGGTTTCGTTCACGACCCAATGGAACGCGTTTTTTGAGAGCGGACAAAATTGATTCTGGAGACGAAGCGGATCAGCAGAAATTCAGAGACGTAAGGGGAGCAGTTCATCATGTACGGGCCGGGGTCGGCGACGCGTCTTTGGGGGCAGATGGCAGATTGGGACAGGGTCCAACGGTTCCGAATCCCGATAGATGGATGCATGCGACATGACTTGGGCAAGGATCGTTATTGACGTCGTAGGATGCGGGCGGCTGCTCAGCATGGTTATAAACCATGGGTAAATCAATTTCTAGGCTGAGGCAAAGGCACCAGCTCACCTTGCTAAGTTCTCACAGGCTGTGAAGCTGCCTGGTTTCCCTTATTTTTGTATTCTTCCGCATCGTGTCCAACCCAGAAGAGCAAACGAGCTGGAAATAAGCGTCACTGAGAGATCAACGACCAGTAGAAACCTTCCTCCGCCAATACCTACCTCACTCTCACTGGTGGTCGCCATTGGTGATGACGCTGTCACACGCAATGTTTTGTTCACCTGCGTGGACCGGTCAGTATGGTGTCGAATCTCACTTGAAGCCACACGTGCAAAGCAAAACAGTGCTGGCACTTTAAACTGCCATTGATGTCTCCCAGTTTCCCGTCGCGGTGTATCCCCTGGAGACCAACGTAGGAAGTGTTTTTGTTTGATTTCCTAATACTCAGGTTGACAACAGACACGCGACCTAGCTGGTCCGAGCCTCAGGGCACTGTGCACACTGAAAGTGCCGGGCCTTGACGTGAAAGTAAGGCAGGCCGCAGGGATGCACCTGAGTGAAGAAAAGTACTTGAAAGTTAGTACACTACCTAATTAGCACAGGTCCATCGGCGACTCTGAGAAAAGATGCGTGTGCGCCTGGTGGGCGGTCGAGACCCGTGCCGCGATCGTGCTGTGGGCAATGTACCGCGGATGTAACTGTCGTAGCGTCTGATTATATGGCGAAAACCCCCCTGGCGGCCTGGCCTACTAGTCGGGTTCAGACGCGCTGTGTTCAACACCAAGGGTGCAGCGTACCTCACCGTACCCGACCCAAGGTAACTAATTACGAACAACCGCGCCGTCTCGTGTCTCGACGTTCTGCTTCCCCACCTCGCTCGTTCCTGCGATTCTCTCTTCGTCATTCTCCCTCCTCCTCCTCCTGACTCGTGAGCCTCCATCACTTGACATCTGCCGCGACCTCTTCTTTGTTTATCCCTACTTCGATCCCAGTCCCGTGTCGTGCCCCTCCAGCTTCACGCCTGTCTAATTCGTCCCGGATCATGATCTCCGTTCGCTCATAACCAAGCTTAACCACCACCACCACCACCACCATGCCCGCCTCCGATATTTCACCTTCGGGCTCGACTGTGGCCGCCACGAATTCTCCTCCATCTTCGAGTGATTCGTCCCTACAGCTAGAGCATTCTACCACAGAGCCCGCTTCAGAAGCATCCCAGCTGTCGCCCTCAATAACAACATCAAGAACAGACGTGTCGCATCCCGAGCTCGAGAAGCATCCGAAGGGAAAGAGGAAGAGGACTGCGTACGTCGCATCAAGTCGCGTATTCCCGTTGCGAACACTAACTTCGATCTGCAGTGCTAAAGACAAGACAATCCTCGAGAATGCATATCTGGCGAACGCGAAACCAGACAAGGCGGCGCGTCTAGAGATCGTGAAACGCGTTTCCCTCAATGAGAAAGAGGTTCAAGTAAAGCCATGATACCGGCCTTTAGGACCTAGACGGTTGCTAACCCAACATCAAGATCTGGTTCCAGAACCGTCGCCAGAATGACAGGCGCAAGTCGCGTCCCCTCTCTGCCCAGGAAATCGCTGCAATTCGGAATGGTGGCATGGTGCCCCTCTCCTCCGACCCATTGGCCTATAGCTCTTCACTTCCTGAGGAGAGAACCTCACCGGCGGCGGATGCTTCTCCCATAAACGGCCTTCCGCCAATAGAGACACCGGTCAAGGCCATCAACATAGCAGCCGAGGGCGCGAGTGAAGCGCCCCGAACTGTTAGCCCGTCAAATGGCTTTGTCAACACTGGAGACAGGAGCATGGAAACTCCGTTATCTCAGTTGTCGGGCTCTGCGTCTCAGCCGCAGTCTGCGTCCTTCTCCTTCTCAAGCTCTATCGGATTCCTCTCCAACCGGTGGAACCCAGCAAGTTCATTCTCCACGCCGTCTACGCTCAATCGCAGTGCAGATAACACTCCCAGGTACAGCCTCTTCTTTTTCCGCTAAGCTCAACTCACACTTTATAGATCCGACCAATGCCCGCCTTCTTCCTGCGAATCGGCTGGATCTTCTGCACCTGTTCTTCCCCCTCCGCAGTCGCATATGCGCCTATCACTCTCTCTTGAGGGCAAAGCGGAGCTTGTGGCCAACGAAGCCTCACCTCCTCGACTCCATTCTAGCAGACTCTTCTCCGATATCCCGAGCCTACCACACGTCAAGACGCGATCTTTCCAACGTAGCCACAGCGCCCTCCCCACCGTTACTCTGCCTCCTATCTCGGCTCTCACCGACTCGCTCCCGCCTACTTTGTCGCGAGGGCGTTCTCGAGATGCTCATGCTTGGGAATTATGCTGCGACGCAGACACACGCGATGAGCTGACTACGCAAGCGGAGAATGAGTCCAATGGGTCTGCGGTCGCTGCCATTAGCCTATTGCGCTCTACCAGCGGCATTCTCCAGAACAACACTTCTAAGCGAAACTCTCCAGCCAGCAGGTCGATGACTCGACCCCAACAAACTAAGAAGCCTAAGCTCAGCCGCACCTCTTCCAGCGTGGGGAGGCTGCAAACTCCCTTGGCAGACGGCGACAAGGCCGTAGACATAACCACAGATGAGTTGGAAGCAGGCAAGGGCAAGGTCAATATGCCGCTGTCTCCGTCGGGTGATTCTGACAAAGAGAACTGGCTTCCGGATGACGAGGGAAACTCGCATCGCATGCCCCCGTCTCGAGAGGCGCGGTGCTCACTACCGGTTGTAAAAATACACCAGGCCAACCCGAGGCGGACGGGTCGAGTTCTTCAGAATCATCCTGGACCGGTCATCTTTGGCGGGAACCGCGCGAGGACGATGCCGACCATGGCACGTCGAGATTCCGGAAAGGACCTTTCGATCTTCGAACACGACGATGATGTGCCAGCGGCGAAGCCCGCGGATGATGTGGAGCGATTCATGCGTGGTGAGGTTAGCCCCAGCAAAAAGGGGGATATGGATTGCATCGCGGGCTTGCTGTCCCTCAGCCAAGGAAATTGGAGATGACGGCTCGGCGCATGGGTGATTCCATGCCGGCCGGGACAACACAGTAACAGCAACAACAACAATTCTTAGACAAGCGGTCAGCCGAGACATGTTTCTCGGGTTTGCGCGGCAGAAATGCCCATGTAAACTGAGATGTAGTGCGCAGGCGGTAACGGAGTTCTGGTCCAAGCGCCCGGGCGATCGTGCCGGATACAGACGACATGGGACATTGGAAGACGAGAGGTCAGAGCGAAGCTTTGGATAACGATGTTTGGTCTTTTGGTGTCCAGCATATTCTGAATTGATGCAGGTCTGGTAGGCCTCGCTGGGTTTTGGTCGTAGATGGGGTTTCCTCAAGTGAGCGACGTGTATGTTGGTTGTATGTTCTCGGACAAGCTTAAGCATAATGACGCCGCGGCGATGAGTCAAATACAGAATCAAAAAGGCCAATTGAAATACCCTCGGGTGTTTGGTGTTGACAATCGGTATGCAGCTTCTACACCGGTACACAACTCTCCAAGTATTGAGATCCACTGCCAGGTGTTGGGATCCAAACCTTGAGAGGGATGTACAACTCCTAATTGTTCCATGATCGGAACACCTGTCTTCCTCTGGATCAGTCTGCAACTCTCAATACCTGCAGCATGCCCATACAACCCGGACGGCCAAGTAGTTGAGTGGGCGTCCAGAGGTCTAGTCATGCGCAAGTCGCACCACCCATCTCGTAAGCCTTACACGAGCCAAAGAATAGACCAAGATGACATTCACCAAATGACAGACATGAAAAACTTCTCATGAACACAAAGAGGTATGTATGGCAGTTAGAGTTTTATAATTAGACCATTCTTACTAGCTAACCCAGGAATGGTGATTGTGGTCTCTATGAAATGGAAGCTGAACTGTTCTCATCTTCTTGCCCTCTTTCCACTCAAACTCTAATGGTGTCTCGCCCTGAGAGTCACCCATGTTATATACCATGCTTGGAACCACCTTAACAAGTGGTTTCCCGTTGCTCTAATGTGCGTAAGTGCGCGTAAGGCCGCAACCAGTCTGGTTCTGGATGCCGACACGTATGCCATGCCTCTTCCATGCTTAGATCGCTCCAGTCTAACTATCAAAACGGCGCAAACAAAAACGTGATGCGTCTAGTCCGACTCGCTCAGATGGGTGCTGCCTTCGCCGTCAAAAGAAATAAAATAAAATATGATTTTTTGCTCGGTAGAGGGGGGAATCATCATGATGCAGCACGATGCTGCTTTGCCTTTTTCAACTCAAAAATCACATGCCCAGGAGACTCATCTGTCTCCTCAGAGGACTCGCACTGATGCTTCCATCTTCACTAGCGTAGCAAGCTGAGTCAGTATCGATATCCCACTCGGGCTCATCGTCCTTGCCATCCTCAGATGGGCAAAGGCTGTTGGCAGAGGAGTCGAAGCCTTTCTGGGCAGCGGCGCGGGTATTCCAGCGAAGAGTGCGGGACACGCTGTCGAACCACTCTGTCGAAGTGCGTACGACAGTAGGGAAGGGATACTGAGACGCCGAGATGGTGACGTAGTCGCCTTGCTTGAGCTCGATTCTACCCTTACCATCAAAAGCGCAGTAGGCCGTGGCGCGGGAATTGCGCGGTACGGACACGCGGAGCAGCATGGTGTCGGAGAGAACCATGGGGCGGAAGGAGAGCGTGTGAGGGCAGATGGGCGTGAGGAGGATAGCGGGGATGTCGGGGTGGACCAGCGATCCTCCAGCGGACAATGAGTAAGCAGTCGAGCCGGTGGGAGTCGAGAAAATGCAGCCATCGGCCTGTACGACAGTGAGGAGCTCATCGTCGCCGTAAAGCTCGAGATTGGAAACGTAGGGAGATGGACCGCGGTCGATCACGAGCTCATTGAGAACCTCAAACTGCTCACCCTCCTCGACTTCTTCACCTCTAGCACCGTCCCGGTAGACGGTGCAAGTAAAGCGCATGCGCAGATTGACGCGCATACCATCCTCGCCCATGATGCGGTCCAAATGCTGGTTGTACTTCTCGAACTCGAAGCTAGTGAGGAAGCCGAGACTGCCTAAACTGAAAGACAGGACAGGAGGGACAATGCGCTGGAACAACCAGGAAGTGAAGAGGACGGTGCCATCACCACCAAGAGTAAGGACCAAGTCAAACTTCTCGGGCTGGCTCCAGCAGAGATCGGGGGTCCAGTAGCGGAGCATGTCCTGGAAGGCGGGGTTTTCAGCAACGAGGCCGATGGCGTCGAAGCGACGAGAATTGCGTAACTTGGCATCAACATAGACGTTGACACCAACGTGGGATCCATATCTCGGAGTGTGCAGCAGCCAAGAAGCGAGTTCCTTGGTGAGGTAGACGAGCTGGTTGTCGCGGGCCTTTGTGACAATCATGACGTTGCGGACAGCGCGCTTGATTGGACGACGTTGGAGCTGCTTCGACACCTCCCGAACGCCCGTAGCGGTCTGAACAAGTCTTGAATGAGACATGCAGTCTTCGTTTTTTATTTCGTCAAGGACCTTGTCAATGTTGACCGCATCATCAAAACGGTTGTGGTAGAAACACGGTGACTGCAGAGAAGGCAGAGCGGTGGTGGGAGTCATGTTGCGGTTGGCGAGCTCGTTGAGAGCGTCGGCCAGCTTCTGAGACGATGAAGTGGCGGGTCGGTTCTCGACTCCGCCCTGTGCCGACAACATGCCTGTAAGAGAAAGGGCGTCGGGTTTGTTTCTGCGAACCACGGAAGCCAAAGCTTTCATAATAGTCTGGCGCGGAACTTCGTGAGAAGGCGCGTTACGGCGATGGCCCTTGGAGGGATGACCGTGATGCGCAGGGGAAGGTCGCAGGGGAAGTGGCAGCTCGGAAAAGGCGGCAGCGGAGGTGGCAGTTGCAGCTGCAGTGGCAGTTGCGGAAGGTGTCGTTGAATATTCAGATGAGGTCTCAGTGGCAGCGTCTGCGGCGTTGCCGCGTTGGACGAGCTCGGTTGGGAGAGAAGGCTCTGCTAGCGATGCGGCATTGCGAGGCAGAGACTGACGACGGAAAGACGAGGAAGATGTAGAGGCGAACTCGTGCGCGGCGTTTGAACTCTTGGGCCGGTCGGAAAGCGAGGCTTTAACTGCCTCCGAAGAGGAGCGCTGAGGCAGAGACAGAGGCGTCGGGAGCGGATTCGGATTACTGAGGGCGGGGTGCAAGGCGGTGGGTGAGGAAACGAAGCCCGACATGGTTAAGAACAGTGGTGGTTCTCCGCGACGGGGATTAGGAGAAGGAAGCGAGCTAAGACCGGGTAAGACGTCGTAAGTGACTTCTGCTTCTGCGTTGTCGACGACGTGGTGGGACTATGGCAGCGACAATAACAGCTCGGGGGGATGTTTGTCTTGCAGCTAGGTATGCCCTGCGAACCCTGTAGAACCAAGGCCGAGCAACGAGTTTTTGCGGCAAAGTGGCACTGGTCGTGGGGCGGGTTTTGGCGTGCTGGATCACCCGGCTCAGGTACCTTGCGTTGGGTACTGGGCCTTGACTGGGTGGGCGAGAATAAGGCGTGGAGGCGTCGAGGCGTGGGAGGAGTAAGGTAAGCGGAAGGTAGGTACTAAAAGGAAGTACCTGCCCTGGGCTTAGAAGCAGGAGCGGCCGGAGGTCGCGGACCACCGGTGGGCGGCAGTGAATGACGCTCGCTGAGGTATCCGTACCTTAGCGCGAGAGAAGGTAGGTAAGGTAGTGTACCTAGGTAGGTGGTGAATTGAACCTGGAAGCAAACACTAAGGAACCAGTGGAAGGCGCCGATGTGTGGACGTCCAGTTTTCACCGCTGTGGTGGAAACACACAGTCGGGGCTCGGGCCCGGGTGCCTGGGAGCTTTCAGGCGACGGAACACAAGATAACCTAACCCGTTGGATAGAGCGTGTAATCGAGTCGACTGGACCCAAGACGAGGTGAGATGCCTTTGCCTTGAGACGTTGCAGCGGTCCGAGAGAATGTTGCAGGTCGGCCAAAACGGAGATGGTCGGTCCTTGCGCAAGCACACACAGAAGAGAATGTCCACGGGTATGTGAGCGAATAAGTGAGTTGACTCGGGGGGGGGGGGCGGGATGAGATGGGATGGGATGAATGACGCTAGTTTGAGTTGTGTTACCGACCGCTCCTCGGAACGGGAAACGATTTCGAGACCGGATGGGACGACGAGAGGAGAGGCCCGGTTTGATATCGTTATCGCAGTGGATCCTGAACTAAATTGGGTAAGGTAGGCAGGCACTCGTGGTAATTGGGGAGTATTAGCTGCCGAAAAAGATTGCCGCCTGAGACCGAGACTGCCAAGATGAGGTAACGACTCCTTGGAGACTGCGGAACGCGGGAGGCAGGCGTTGTAGGCAGGCCCTTGGTCGTGTGTTGCAGAAGCAGGAGCAGAAGCAGGATACCGATAAGGTACCTACCTTCTTCAAGGGAACCCAAGAACCTGGAAACCCCGACTCGAATTACCTACCTTACTGCAGTACACGTGTAGATACGTCGGAGCCGTACTTCAGTACCTTAAGGTAAGGTGAGGTAGGCTGGCTTTCGGTGCAGGTACAAGTTCCACAAGGTGCAGCTCGCGAGATGCAGATGCAGATGCAGGTGACGGCGACGACCACGGATTCTGAGTCGTTCGTTCTATTTCGAGAAGGATGGATCGAACCAGTGACGAGAAGTTTCACAAGATGTGAAACCACAACATGCCAATCCCTGGAACCTCGGCAAACTGCGATGGTGATGGCGACAGTTATTGGGCGAGATGCGCGCGACTGAGGCGCCGATACTGTCTAGGTGCACCTGGCTTGATGCACGATACTCGCACGTGGCCGATGAGGACCGTAGGTGCGATGGTGTGGTGTATCCAAGTAGATAGGTAGTCGAAAGATTCGATCGAATTGCTGGATCAGGTAACCTGGAGATGGATGGTCGGATCTCTTGAAAAACCAAAGTATGTACCGAGCCGAAAGCCAAAGACTGGACGGGACATAACCAACCGAAAGTCTTTGTTTGGAGCCAATAGTATGCTTTACTGTTTTCAAGTCCAGCTTGTCCAACCCAACAGGTGCGAGTACACCCAATCTCGAATACGCTGCAAATGCGATGCTGATGCTGAAGAAACCGAGTTGCCGTCGAGGTGTTAGATGATAATGAAGAATAAATAAAGGCCCAGATCCATATCTCAATTAGAATGATATTGAGAAGAAAAGGATAGTACGAAGTCGGCAATGCAAATCGTCGGTTGGTTGGTCTCTGACGGGAGGCGGCAGCGTGAGACAACGCAATGCAATGCGAGCAATGAAAAAGAAGAAGATGATGGACAAGAAAAAGACCCAAAGATGCCAAGATGCAAAGCCGGAGGTAATTGCTAAAACTACCAGAGCTCTACTCCAAGGGGGAGGAGAGAGAGCGAGAGAGAGGGAGGAATCAGGAGGGGCAGGGGCGGAAAAGCGAACATAAAGACAAGCTAAATGGGTAGAGAGTGACCAAACTGGCTGACAAGAGACCAGAGAGACCGCCCGTCGGGAACTCGATCTGACGGCGCGACTCTTCAATATTGAATGATGAAGTACAGCTAGACCTTCCTTACTTATTACGTACTCCCTTTTGTTGATCTGATGTTGATTGAGGATGAGCTACGACTCCGGGACTTAAGACGCAACGCCTAAAGCTTTGCCCGGGCATATCCATCCTTCACCACAAGTCCCTTGTCTTGCCTTGCTCTGCCTTGTTTTATCCACTACTGTATCTAGATCCGTAACCCTATGTCCTTTTCTCTACCCACAACCGCAACTTCATACGTATCTATTCCTCTTGAGAAACCGCAGTCTATACTATTAGAGCGTAATAGTTACTTAAAAGTAATTAAAATCTAAATTTAGGTTATAAAAATAAAAATAATTAAATTCTTCTAAGAGATTATATTTTATTAAGCTTAATTTGAGCTTATAAAAGAAATATATATTTTAGCTATATTAGTATATTATTTTATTTTCTATCTAATAAATTAATAAGAAGAGCTTTAATAGAGGCTTTTATAGAGATATTAATTATTAAAATATAGCTTTTTATAAATTGAGTCTTATACTTTATTTGCTGCTAACTTATTACGCAATTAAAGATAATAATAATATTATAAGCGCGCTTACTTACTTACTAGTAGCTACACCCGCCTAGTAGTGCCCGCTAGGTACTTTAGTACTAACGTATACTATCTCATAGATTTACTTTCTCAAAGTAGCGAAGTAGCTCTTGATTATTTACCCTCCGATTATTAGTATAAACTATCACGCTCTAAACTATCTCTATTTATCCTATAAGAGTCTGTAATATGCGTCCTGTCTCTCTATACCTACTCTCTAAACTACCCTCAATTAAGACTTCTAAAGCCTCCCTTGCATCTTTCTATACTTTTAACTTTGAGCAATATAAAGCACTGCTCTTTTAAGCTGAAGTAATAGCCTTTTGCTAAAGCCGCTAATTAGCTAGAACTAGTAGGCTTATATATAAATAAATAAGTTTACATTACTTAAAGCTTAGTACATATAGACAAATTTATATAAAGTATATAAGTAATTAAATATACTTTATAATATTTAATATAAAATATATAAGCTTAAGTTCTACTATAGAGTATTATAAGTTACATAAATATTTATATAATATAATAGTTATTACTTAAGCTAAGTCTCATAAGAATTTTAATAGATTTAGATTTAATTCCTATCTATAAAGTATTTATGTATATATATATATAAATATATATATATATTAGTATAATAATATAGTTAGGAAGTCTAAGAAAGTAAAGAATATTTTCCCACGTAGAGAAGTATATTATCTAGATTGATTCTTAGTAGGTCTCAATTAAATATAGCATAGTACTGTCACAAACAACAAAAGAGCGAAGGCTAGCGCGCTTCAATTGCGCTCTATAAAATGAATTCTGACCTAAAAAAGGAAAAACTAGAATATAGGCTAGCGCAGCCTTAAGAGCTAGAAAAGCCTATAGCTATAGGTCACGTAACTAGGCTATTACATAACCTATAAATCACGTAACCTAGAAGTCAAGTAGCCTAAATCCCATAACTCAAGAAGTTATATAACTCTAAAGTCACATAACCTAGGTTAAGTCCCCAGCGCTATAATATCACCCCCACTTCACTAACATTACTATCCATAGCAAATATCTCCCTAGCGCAGTTTCAGCCTCATACTGGTAAGTTATCCTCATTTAATAGCTCTAGATCCTCATCTCATACCTTAGCTAATAGCTATATAGAGAGGCGCTTTAGTAGCCCTTTAGCAGCTAGATTCACCTTATAAAACTCTTATAGCGCTATAGATATATATTTAAAACTATTAGCATCATACTATATTAGATCCTTATTATAGCTCTTGTAGTTAGTATAATGTTATAGCTTTCCTCAGTATACTTAACTCGCTATAGCTTATAAGACTTTATACTTCAGCTTATTATTAAATTCTATAAGTAGTAGTAGGGCCTCAACTTAGCTAGGTAATAAATTAATAGCTAATTTTTAGAGCTTACTTAAGTAAAATACTAGGTAGTATTTATACTCTTTTAGTAAGTCTGGAACCTAAGTCTATCTAGGGCCTATAGCCTTAATAAGCTAGAGGCTATCCTATAGTATAAATAGTTTTAATATATTTTCGCAGTACTATTCTTCTATTAAGATATAAACCTAATCTCTAATAATTAGGTTATTTAGACGCTATTATTAGTTAGTAGAGCAAGCATAGCGCTATTAGGCTATTACTATATTTCTCTTTACTACCTCTTAAATAGTATAGAGTCCCTAAGCAAGTCGCTAAGCATTTATCTAGTTCAGCTTCTCCTTAGCTACAAAGAGCTAGACCTAAGTCTATGCAATAAGAGGTAGCGTAATACTATTTATTTAAAGCTAAAGAGGAGAAGGAAGAGTTTTCCGCTTTAGCATAGTTACACTAGGCTTATAGGTAGCCACTAGGTAGGCCCTAAGAGCGGTGAATCTAGGCAGAAGCCCAGATAGTTCTAACTAGGCATAGCCCGTAATATTATCCCCTCCCCTAGCTGGGGGCCCTCCGGGCGTAGGCTGGGTCGCTATTATTAGCTATAACTGGCCTATACCTTCCTTCAAACCTACTCGCCGCCTCATTTTCCCTAATAGCCTCTGCTAGCTCCTAGGTGGGCTCTATATACCCCTCCCACTTAACTAGTGCCTCACGCTGCTGCTCTCTTCCTACTGCTTTCTATTATGCTATATAGATCTCCTCCACGCGCCATTCAAATTCGCCATTATCTATAATAATTAGTAGTAGCTATAAATCTACTCTTAACTAGGTAGGTAGGGGGTCCTCTAGTACTCTCTATAGGAGGTTAATATAGAACCTTAGGTAGATATTCCTAGGGACGTCTAGTTCTACTATATAGGAGCTTAATATACTTATAACTATATACTTATAGTATAGCTATAAGAGTTTCTTACTAGGCCTAGGGCTCTTATAGTTTGCTACTATTAATTAGACCTTATTGCCTACCTAGTACCTCTCTATAGAGAACCTTTATCTATTTATATTTTCCTCACTTTATTACTAAGCTACTACTATACTAGCATAAATAAAACTTACTATATCCCTAAGCCTGCTTACTAGGAGGGTAGGTACTATTTGCTCTATAATAAGTATATAGGGTTCCTCTTCTATAACTAATATAAGGTTAATATAATATCTATACTCTAGAAAGAATGGGGAGAGTCTAGTTATATTACTAACTCTATTCCTAAGCGCTAGTTAGGCAGCAGGGAGTAATCTTCCCTAGGTATTCTAAGCCTATATTATATATACTTATAGAATAGCCTGGATTTCTTAGTTCTATCTCTCTATCCTACTATTAGTCTATAGGTAGTATACTATACTTAGTAGCTAGGTTATTCCTATAAGGCAGTAGAACTTAGCCTAGAAGCAGCTTATTTAGTTAGTCCCCTAGTTACTAATAATACTACGCAGGAACCTATAGAAGTAGAAGTAGTAGGTTAGGAAGCATTTAGTATAAGCCTCTACCTCTATAGTCTCTATCTCTTTAAGTACTATAGACTTATTAAGCTAGTCTGCTATTACCTATAAGTAGTAGCTACTAATATCCTTTATAAGTAGTAGATCTATAATAAAGTCTATAGAGAGGTTGGAGTATAGCTAGTTAGATACTAATAGGGGCTTAAGGAACTCTTTCTTTACTTGCCTCTAGATATATATTCCTCTATATATTTCGTAGTTCTGCGTGAACCTTTATATAGTTTAGAACTAACCTAGCTAGTAGAACTATTAGCTCACTATTTTAAGAGTGCTATTATAACCTAGATAGGTAGTTATACTTAAGTTATAGCTCTACTAGATAATCTTAGTGCGAAGTGCTCCTAAGGGGTTATTATTATCCTCCCCACTAGGCACCTATAGCCTCTCCCAGAAAGTTAGCCTCTTGAGGTTATTAATACTATATTTTCCAAGCTAAACCTTTGCTCTAATATTTAGTAGGAAGCTGCATAGCTATTAAGTAACTATATTATAGGCTGCTCTATAGGTAGTATTATTCTTTATTATCTCCCGCTATAGTGCCTATAGCTCTAGGTCCCTAGTAAAGACTACTATATCTGAGATATCTGAGATATCTGGGATATCTAAGTAGCTAGCTAGCGCCTAGTTCCTCCTCACTAGGGGGCTAGCTATAGGGTCTCCTTAGGGTTATGCGTAGTTGGGTATTAGCTATAGAACTCTTCTCTGCTTCTGCTTATTATCCCACCCCTAGGGCGCATCCTGCTCCTATTAAGAGAGGGTATTAGAAGCTACTACCTCTCTACTAGAGCGGTACTTAATATAGAAATTATACCGGGATAACTACTCTACTTACTTACTCTAATATTCTGGGAGGCGTTGCTTTTTTATAAAGTATTTAAGCCCCTAGTAATCTATTAGTACCTTAAAAATAAGGACGCTATATAGCTCTGCTCTCTATATATAGAGATAAAATAGTACTACTAGTAGCTCCTTATTATATATAGGGTAGTTATACTCTACTAGTAATAGCTTCCTTGAGTAAAATACTACTAGGCGCCTAGTGCCCTCTAAATTAGCTTGAAGGGGGCACTCCTCTAAGAGTAAACCTAAAGTAATTAGTCTCTACTATTATCTTATCCTCTAGATTAAACTAGTAGAGAATTAATTAGATACTAAATAGCTATTTAAGCTCCTCAAAAGCCTTATCTTAGTTCTTCTACTAGTAGAATACTAAATCTTTCTTAGTAAGCTATATTAATAGCTTAATAATCTCTCTATAGCTAAATATAAATATATTATAGTAGTTAGTAAACCCTAGGAAGCTCTAAACCCCTTTTAGTAAGGTAGGGGGTAGCTACTTAGTAATTACCTAGAGTTAGGATTATAAGAGAGGCCCTTCCCTATTATTATAATAAACTCTATATACTTAATCCTTTTAACTAAGAACTTATACTTTATATGATTGAGGTTAAGTCTAGCTACTACTAGCCTCTAGAGGACCTCCTAGACTTTCTTCTTATAGTCCTCTTTTATTCTATTTAAATAGATTAGTATATTATCTATATAGGCTATAATAAAATTATTTAAGAAGTCTTATAGTATACTATTAATATATTAATTAAAGCTAGCGGGAGCGCTAGTAAGGCTAAAGGGGTATACTACCTACTTAAATAAGCTATACTAGGTATAGAATGCTATTCTCTCTTAATACCCCTCTATAATCTATAGCTTATAGAAGGTAGCTACTATATCTAACTTTATATACTATTTAGCTATATTAACATAGTATAATATCTTAGAGATTAATAGTAGGGAGTATTAGTTCTTCTTAGTAATTGCATTTAGAGCCCTATAGTTAATATAGAAGTAAATACCTCCACTTAGCTTCCTTATAAAGAGCACTAGGGCACTAGCTAGTAAGCTACTAGCTCAAATAAACCCCTTATTTGGGAGGTCCTATAGGGTATTATTAAGTAGTAGTAGTTCCTCCCGCAATATACTATAAAGGGGTCACCAGGGGAGTAGTAGTTCCCTCCTATCTATAGTAAGAATAAGTTTAATTTAGTAGTCTACCCCAAGCTAGCTAGGAGGAAGCAAGTAAGCCTTATCTAAGTTAAATAAGCTGGGGAACTCCTCTAGAATCTAAGCTAGGACCCTATATTATTAGTTCTCTTTTAGCTTTAGGTTAAGAGCCTTCTTAATATCTACTAAGCTGACTACCTAAACTTATATCTCTATAGCGCCTCCCTAGTACTTACTCTACCTCCTTACTAGGCGTCAATAGATTATAGAGAATAGTATAATATCTAGGAATCTTATAGCCCTTATCTCTATTATAAGAGTTAATTCTTTCTGCACCTTTAGGTATAGCCTAATATAGCCCTAGCTATAGCATACCTAGTAGGCTGCAGTATTATATATAACTTTATTCTACTCTATCTATAGCTATTCTAATAGAATCTCTAGGTTAAGGCCTTCTATTATATATATAAATACGCACTAGATATAGCTACTTATCTCTAAACTAAAGGCTACTATACCTAGGGTATTACCTAGTAAGAGACTACTAAGAATATACCCCCTTATAAGTTACTACTTCTTCTTAATATATAGAAAGTAGAGGTATTAGGCTAGGGACTAGCTAATTATTATATAGGTATTACTACTAGTATTAACTAGAGCATAAGCTCAGTATCCTTTATTAACTCTAACTTATATAATAGTAAGTCTACTATCTACTAGCTGCTCTATTTTATATTATTCCTAACTTAATATCTCCTCTTTAGTAGGCTCTAGGGCCTAACTTTGCTCTAGAGTTAGTCTTTTTCTAACTCTTTATTATCCTTAGAGGAGTATATCTCTACCTAGTAGTCCTCTTCTTACTCTCTATTAGCGGAGTTAACTTTTAGGGTCCTAACTTTAGCGACTTTTAGTAGCTAGTTATCTCTTATAAAGCAGCGCTACGTAATATAGCCCTTAACCCTATAGGTATAATAAGTATAGGTATCCCTAGAGTAGGTATCCTTATCCCTTTGCTATTGGGGATGCACTAAGTAGCTATTAGAGGATAACTCTAAGTCTTATTGGGGGTGATATTTCTCTTTTACCCTTAAGATATATACTACTCTAGTTATATAGGTATCTCTATTAGTATCCTTAGCTAGTGGTTTCTAGTGGGGCGCTTAGAAATAGCTTAGAGCTTTGTAGTATTTAACCTTCTAGATAATATTCTAAACTTTCGAGAGCTACCTACTATAATTAGAAGGTAGGTTAATAGTAATTAACTAGTCTTTTAGCCTAGGAGTAAGGGCAGCCTCTAGGAGGGATATCTAGACCTAGCTAGGTTAGTTACTACCCCCCATATTAGCTAGGGTCTATTTAAATCTTAGTAAGAAGGCTAAGAGGGACTCTATCTCTCTCTACTAGAGGGTCTATAGTTAGGCTACTACATAAGGCTATAGGTTATAATCCTTCTAGGTTTAGTTAAGGTAAGCTATAAAATCCTTAGAGTTATATTTTCCTCTCTTGCTGCCTACTCTATAGAAGGTAGAGACTAATAGTTAGGGGTTAGTATTTAGATATAAATTAATAATATACTATGCCTCTATATCTATAGAGTAAAAGACCTAATTAATCGCGAGAATATATCTTATCTATTATGCCTATAAGGCGTATTCTCTCTATTAACTTAAGAACTTTAGGGGTAAGAATAGTAGCTTCCAGATTACTACACTAGGTATTACTAGTAGTCTACTAGTAGTAATTATCTGGGGGAGCGTAGCTAATTACTAGTTACCCCTCTATAGCTCCTATATTTACTACTAGAGGTAGTTTAATACCATTACTAAGTCAGCATATAATTGCTCGCCTTAGCTATAAGCTATCGGGTTATTTAACTATCTTAGCAACTAGTGGGGGGCGGCGCTTAACCTATCTCTCATCATTATAGTAGTAAGCTTTAAATATATAAAGGGCTAGACCTGAGTCTATTCAATAAGAGGTAGCATAATACTATTTATTCAAAGCTAAAGAGGAGAAGGAAGGGTTTTCCGCTTTAGCATAGTTATGCTAGGCTTATGAGTAGCTACTAGGTAGGCCCTAAGAGCGGTGAATCTAGGCAGAAGCCTAGATAGTTCTAACTGGGCGTAGCCTATAATATTAGCTATATTAAACACGCGCGTCCGCTATTCCTAATGAAAGGTTATTTATAGTAAGTAACCTCATTTAATTTTAAATAGAGTTAGCCCCATAGTTTTATTAGAGAAAGCTATATAAGCGAAGTCTATAGCTAGAAGCATCTCACTCTAGTTATCCTAAAAGTAGTTAACCCACAGCTAAATTCGCTATATAAGGTATTAATTCAAGATCTCAGTTTAGCTATTAGTCTTAGTATAGCCTATAATCAATAGCTATATCTTTATACCGCAGATCTTATAGAGCTTATTCCGGAAGTCTAAAATAAACCAGAGCCCCCTATTAAATATGATTATAGCTAGGAACTCTATATAACAGAAGATATAAATATAATATAGCTATACTAGGTCCCAAGCTATAGCAGTCTTATAGTATAATAAGAAAACTATTTTCTTTAATAAGTAATATATAAGTATAAAGATATTATTATAGCTATAGTAGTTATATAGTATTTAGATAGATAAGATAAAAAGTCTACTTTAATATATTCCTAGGGGTAGTTTAGAATTAGTAGGGGCCTTAGCTTACTAGGGGCCCTATCTCTTAGCTTTTAGGCGCAGTGGCAAGTATAATAGTTATATATATACTATTCTATATTAGCAGTTAGCCTTAGCTAATAATAGCGCTCTTTCAGGAGTTTTAGCATTTTATTTCAGCCTAAATAAGCTATAAGCTTTTAGGCGTAGGCCTCTCAAATCAGCCTTATATATACGTCTTCCTCCTCTAGCATTACTAGCTTACTATCTATTACTAAGAAGCTATCTTATAGTTTCTAGCGCTCCTTTTCTATAGTTACTAGAGCTTATAGAGAGGTAAGGGACACTATATCTAGGTCCTAATTCAGCTATAGGACGCATTTAATAAGTAGATACCTACTAAGAGCATTATCTAGCTTAAGAGCATTTATAGCTATTATATTAGTAGTTTTAGTATCTCTTAATAATTATTAGAGCTCCTTAGCTACCTCTTTAGAGTAATAAATAGATAGGAGCAGCACTTAGGTGCAGTCTGATATTCTAATAGCTTACTATAATTAGAGGTCATTCTTTTTCTATAATAGCGCGTCCACTAGTATACTCTCCTATTCTAAGTAGTACTAGATATAGAAGTTAAATCTAGGTAAGAGACCTAACTAGTAGGCTTCAGTATATATTAAGAAGTCTTTTAGTTATAAAGTATAATAGTAGCTAGTAGTCTATAATAACCTTAAATCTCTACATAGCTATAGCTAGCTCCGCACGCTATTCTCCTAAAGCAAGAATAATAGCTAGCATCTCCTAGTTATAAATAGAGTAGTTTATTTCTTTTAGTAACATCATCTTCAAGAAGTACACTACAGAGTACTATAGCTAATCATCAAGCTATTATTAAAGTAGAGCAGCAGCATAAAAAGACTCCAAGGCATCTATCTCAACCCTTATTAGCAGCTCTAAGCACTAATATTAAGGAATTAGAGCAGAAGTAAGGGCCTCTTTTAGTACTATAAATACCGCTATATAATTGCTATCATAAGCAAATACAGCGCCTTTTATAATAAGTTTATAAGTAAGCAAGCAACCTTTCTATAAATAGCAATAAATTAGTAGTAGAAATTATAGAAGCTCTATATAAAGTTAGTTTGATGCTGCTATACTACGCTGCCCGACTGCATTACCCCGCTATACGAAGACCTCAAACCCTTTAACCTAAATAAGCTGATTTATAAATAGCTAATCATTAGTCTATTTATTAGCCTAGATACTAAGGGCTACAAAAGATTAGCTTAAAGTATTGCTCTTAAGTTATAGAAGCTTCCTAACTATCGCAATAACCCCGTAACCTATAGAGTAGCAGGATAGGCACTCTGCGAGATGCGATATCATACGTACATGCGTACGTCACGTGACCATATTCGCAGGCCCAATATAGCACAACACCACTGCCCACATAGCTATTTGTATCTTAGACACACACACTCGCAGTACAGAATAGCTTCAATACGAACAATACGTATTAGGGCTACGCGCGCGTACTGTCACCCACCCCATGTGAAACCAATACTAACCTTCTTATAATTAATTACGCCTATCTAAGAGAAGGCAAAAAGATTATACTTATATAGGATACTATAACCTAGCTATTTAAATATAACCCTAAGGTGACTTTTGCTTAGATTTATAACTAGCTTATAAAGAGAGCTACTTAAGGTACTAAATTATAAACTCTCTATACTAAATATAGTATAGTTAGTGATAACCTTCATAATCTCTATAATATTACTCTCTACCTTAAGTATATAAAAATTAAGAGTTCTATAAACGCCTAGAAGAGGCCAATGCTAAAGATAATACTATAGGTTAGGCTAAAACCCTTAAGCGCTATTGTCAGGAGCGCGACAAGGCCCGTTAGGAACGTAATAAGGCCTATTAGGAATGCAATATAGCCTGAGAGGCTAATAATACCCTCCTTTAGCGTTTTGAACGCAATAAATCTAATACTCCCCCCCCTAGATAATAGTTAGCTCCCTCTAGCGGTTATAGCGCTACTTTTTAGGCTATTCTCAACTAAATAATTGTAAGAGTATGGTGGCTAAAGGCCTAGACTAGGGAAGGATAAATGGCGCGCGCAAAGGTAGGTGTATTGAGGTATTAAGAGTATAACTTGGCTTCTTCCGCTAGATGCGTGCGGAAGGCCTTTTAAGATGCGCGTACATGACTCGTGCGCTCGGTATTCGCTCGGCGCCCGCTCGGCGCATGCAATATCCAAATATCCTTATAATATCCTTATAATATTCAAATATCCTTATAATTGCTCCCCTCTCCAAAACCTTGGTCCCCAAGGCTCTTGGCTCCGTGGGCTTAGTCTTCTTTTTGAGGTAGCTATAGGCACGTTTAAATAATATCCTATTTGATCCTATTATCTATTTTTATAGGCTTATTTAAATAATATCCTATTTATTGCGGTGCTTTTGCTAAAAACTTATGGAATAATATTTCATAGCGCTTATCTAGTCGTTACTAGGTATATAGCGTTATTACTTCGCATAGCGCTTATTTAGTTATTTGCTAGGTATATAGCGTTATTACTTTATATAGCGCTTATTTAGTTTTTTGCTAGGTATATAGCGTTATTACTTCGCATAGCGCTTATTTAGTCTTTTACTAGGCATATAGCAGCTTATTTATATTGCATAGTGCTTATTTATTTATTGCTAGGCATGTAGCAAATATACTTCTCATTAATAGCCAGTTGCTAAGGCTTTGCTAAGAGGGCGGCTGCGTTGCTGCGGGCTTTAAATAACTGTGATCGCGTTGATATAAGCTAAAAAATCTTTGCGGGTCTTAATACCTGACCCTTGAAGTCCTTAAAGACTCGACCCCTCGCGCTTCGGCGCGGAGCCTCCGCCTCTCTGCTTTAGCGCAGGCTCTCTGCTAGCTTACTAGTAGCACCTACTCGCTAGGTAACCATACTTCTTCACGTCGTGCAAAACTAGTTATTCCAGTACTTAGCTAAATTATGGCTGTTATAGCTATATGTACTGTAGTGCTTGTGGCTAACCTGCGGAACCTTTGCGGACCGCTCCGCAGTCTCCTCTATTGCTGAGGTCTCTATGATAAGCCGCTAATCGCAGCGCAGTTCCAACACCCGCTCAGCAGCTATAGCTACCTCAAGCGGTATCTAGGAATCAAACTTCTGCCGCTCAAGATCCCTCTAGATCTGCAGACTTAGCCCCAAAAAAATGAAAACGCGTGGGGCCTACTACTCTCATAGGGTATCCTAAGGGCTTAGTATATTGCTAACTATTTAATAAAGAAATAGAGAGGGCTCTAACTTTCTAACTATCTTATTCTAAATAGCAAGCTATATAAGTAGCGCTCCTATAGCTGTAGGTTAATATATATTTAGCAAGTAAACGCTATGAAGTTAGCTTATATAGCAGTCTTATTAGGGAGGCTAACTACATAGTTATACTAGTATATCTAGAGGGTAGGCAATATCTTTATGAGCGCTTAGTAGATATACTAAGCATTAGAAGCCTCAGGTTAAAGAGAGGAGTATAAATCCTATATTATAATAAGCTAATTAGCTACTTTAGTAGAGGTGCTATTCTCCTTGAGAATACTATAAGTATATAGGGGAGAGTGCTCATAGTAGCGCGTAGGTATTGCTCTGTAGTTAGCAAGAGCTTAAAGAAGGGTTGCTACAATAGAGTTATTGAGTAAAGCTGTAGGTATTGCTGGAGGCGTAGTTGAGGGTATTACTAAAGGCTTAGCAGCTTTAGGCTTATTAGCAATAGATGTGAAAAAGTTTTTAGGAGTAGTCTTCGGCGCGCTTTTAGCGGCGGTTCGGCAAGTGTTGCGCGCAGCTATAATCCCGGGCTGATCTCTCGAAACGAGGTAGAAGTTATATAATTATAATAGTATAGTAGCTAAAGGCCTAGATTAGGGAAGGATAAATGGCGCGTGTAAAGGAAGGTGTATTGAGGTATTAAGAGTATAACTTGGCTTCTTCCGCTAGATGCGTGCGGAAGGCCCTTTTAAGATGCGCGTACATGACTCGTGCGCTCGGTATTCGCTCGGCGCCCGCTCGACGCATGCAATATCCAAATATCCTTACAATAATATGCTTAAAAAGATAAGTACGAGAGAGTTCGCCTATATCTACTACTAACAATAATAATACTAGTACTTAAGCTATTAAGATACTTAAGGTCCCTATTTATATAGGCTCTAATACTAATAACTTAAAGCACGTAAAGTTTAATACTTAGCTCTTCTATATTAAGACTTATTTTACTAATAACAAATATTATAATAAGTCTTAATATCTTAAGTATATAATCTTATATCTAGGAGGTACTACTTATAATATTATTTTACCCCTACTTAAGAGAGACCTCCCTCAGATTATAACTACTAAATAGCTTATTAAAGAGCTTGAGAGTAATTTCTTTAATTTAGTCTAATATAATAAGGCCTAGATTAAGCTTAATAACCTTACTATCTTATTTAAGGATATCTAAATTAAGCAAGCTACTTTCACTAAGCTTACCCATAAGTCTAAGCTCCTAGAGTCCTAATAGCACTAGAAGTTCCATAAGAAGTTACTTATCTCTCTTTAGAACTAGTACTCAGTTTATTATATAAATATAGCTCTTAATTTCTAGAACTATACTACCTAAGTTTATATTACTACTTATATTATATTACCTTCTAATACTTAATTAAACCACTAAGCGGGCTGAAATACCTCTACTACTATCTATAATAACTCTTCTAGTAATAGAAGGAATACCTACACCCTATCTACTTAAGCTCGCCCTAGAAATACGAACTATATCCCCAAGGTTCTCTATAAGAAGCTCTGCAAGAAGAGCGCCTATTTTATTTATAGCGAGACTAACTATAGCTCTTATAAGTGCCCCTACTAAAAGTTAAAAGCTACTATAAATGTAGCTGAACCTGCTAAGGCTTCTAATAGCGCTTCTAAGGTGTTAGAAAACTGAAACCCCTAGCGAAAGCAGACTCCCTGCTAGGAGAGAATAGAAAACTAGATTAGTAATTAGTAATAGTATTTATTAACTTATAATAACTTATTAGTAGAAAACTACTAGGAAATAAAATTAGTTCTAGTATTTAATAGATATAGTATTTGCCTTAGAGCTCTTTTTAATACTAGAGCAAATAGATATACCTTTATAAATACCCGTATAGTCCCCCTATCAAGGGATTTTTATTATCCTAATTTAAATAAGTTATAGCGCTCTATTACTACTATAGATTTCAAAAGCAAACTATTGGATGCTATTAATAGAGTGTGGATAGCTTATATATAAGTAAACTACTGAGAGTTAGTATAGATACTCCTTCTTTAGCTAAATATAGGAAGATATAACCTAATTCTTAGTTACTTATAGTTTAATTACTATAATCTTAGCTTAAATATATATTAGTAGCGCTTATAGTAGCCTAAATATATCTCTACTTAATAAGACCTTTCTTATATAATTATGTTTAGGGTAGAGGAACTCATTTAGCCTATTAAAATTAATATAGAGCGCTAGCTAGATACTAAATAAAACTAGACTGCTTTTGAGGTTAATAAAAATCTATATAATATCTAAATAGCCTTATAAAGTAGAAAATAACTTCCCGTGAAGATTCTTTAGTGGATTGGACTACCCCTGGGAAACTTAGGATGTAATAATAATCTCTAGAAGATATAGAGAGCGCTAAGTAGTGTATTAGTAGTTACTAAACCCCTAAAACCTCCCTATAAGGCTACTCTTAGCCTAGAGGCCTAGAAAGTAAAAGAAAGCCTAGGTATAGCGTTTATCAGAGCTGTGGAATTTAAGATAAACCTAAAACAAAAGGATATTAAATTTAGCTCTATTTCTCTATAATAATTACTAATGAAAAAAAGAGATAGATATAGGAAAAAACCTCCTGGAGGTAGATGAGACTAAGAACTAGCGCCTAATTAATAAGAAGCTTCTAATATACCTCTAGAGCTAGAGGAACTATTTTAGTAAGGCTATAAGTAATACTTTATTACTACTAGTTTTATAATTACTAAATTGAGCTAGAGCTAGAAGCTAAAGATTAGCTTAAGTTTTATTCCCTCTATAAGTAGTTATTACTAGAACTTGTGGCTACTTAATAATACCTCCTTAATAACTTTAAGAAGGGCTTTATTACTTTAGGTAACGCCCCCTTTTTATCCCCTATACTATTTGTGCGTAAGGCTAATAGACGCTTTTGATTCTGTATTAACTTCTGGAAGCTTAATGAGTTTATAAAGAAGGATTAGTACCTCCTGCTGCTTATTAATGAGACCCTGAGCTGGATTAGTAGGGCGAAGCTATTTATATAAATTTATATTTATTAGGTAATCTACTAAAACCGTATCTACTTAGATTCTAAAGATCTAATGATATTCTAAATATACTATAGGTTCTATAAGTGTAAGGTCCTACTCTTTGGGCTATATAATAGCCCCGTAATATACTAGTAGTATATAAATAATATGCTTATAGACTACTTAGATAACTTCTATATAGCGTATATAGATGATATCTTAGTGTATTTGGAGGACTCCCTCTAGTATGAGGAGTATATTAAAAAGGTTTCAGACTGCCTGCGTAAGGCTAGCCTCTAGGCGGATATTAAGAAGTGAGAGTTTAGTATTATAACTATGTGCTATTTTAGGTTTATTATTTAAATAGATAGTATCTGCTTAAACCTAGAGAAGGTCTTAGTTATAAAGGATTAGTAACTGCTTACTATAGTCTGAGGGGTCTAGTTCTTCCTGGAGTTAATTAAGTATTAGAGTAGTTAGAGCCTTATAGCTACAACTAGGCGGTCAGGACTCGCTTAGTATAGTAGAGGCGGTATATTAATTAAATTTCAGTTGGAGTATAAGTTAGTTAGCTAAGCGCTTAGTCAGGTACTATAACATTATTCCAGGTCAATTAATAACAGGGGTTTAGTAAATTAATTAAATATATTATACTTCTATCTCTAGAGAAGGGATTAATAAAGTCAGAATAGTATTATAAACAATAAAAACCGGAGGCTAGCGCGCTTCAATTACGCTATATTAAATAGATTCTAACTTAAAGAAGAAAAAACTAGAATATAGGCGGGCGTAGCGTTAAGGGCTAGAAAAGCCTGCAGCTATAGGTCACATAACTAGGCTATCACATAACCTACGAATCACGTGACCTAGAAGTCAAGTAGCCTGAATTCCATAACTCAAGAAGTCACGTGACCCAGGTCGAGTCCCCAGCGCCGTGACAATATACTGCCCCGCCTTAAGTGCTTTTTAAAGTGAATATAAAAGCACCGTTTTGTGAAGCAAAAGTAATATTTTTTAGAACCCTACCTCCTCATTATGCCGTTGGCTATCTTATTATTTAGCTACTATTAACGCGAGGTCCTTCGATATAGCTGCGGCAAATGGTAAAACTGTGGTATGTATATGCCTTGCCGTCCCTGGGTTTCCTGGTAGCTTGCTCCATCCTGTGTCCCAGTCTCTGCAGGGCAACCTGGAAGGCTCTTTATTGCGCTCTATAATGATTAGTAGCTGGTAAATTGACGGTGCAGTTTTGGTGAGTAGCGGTATTTAGCGCCCCCCCTGCTCGGTATTCGACACCTCCTTAAGCCTATTGAAGTAAGTTTTAGTCTACCTTCGCTACAAATATGTTTTTAAGCGTAAGCCACACTAGATTAATTATTATAGAATTAGAATAATATAACGCGTTTATATACTATTATTACTCAAAGTACTAGTAGTATTATTATTAATTTAATAGGTATAAGGGCTGTATATACTATGCGGCTTGCGCAACTAGCGGATGTTATATATCTAGACTCTCTAAACTAGTGTAACTTTAAAGTGTGGCGGAGGTAAACTAAAACTTACTTAAATAGGCTTTAGGGAGTGCTGAATACCGACTAGGGGGGCGCTAAATACCGCTACTTAGTTTTAGTATTTAGTTCGAGCTAACTATATCTATTAGTTACGCTACCTTCGCTATAATATATAATAACTCACAAAGTACTATTGTTTCCTAGGTATATTAGCAAGTGAGATTACGCGTGAGAGCAATATATTGCCGCAGTCCTATAACTAGTTGTTTTACTAGCTAATATTATATCTTTATAAACGCTCACAATCCTAGAGATCTAAAGATATACCTTTAAAGAGTAATTAAACTTATTGCTAAAAAATATGATTTCGTTATATAAATAGCTGTTTTGATATAATCTGTTGTCACGAGCCTGCAGGTAGGGGTAAGGGCGAGTTATAGAAGGCAACTGTCTTATTCAGAGATAGTTGCGCGCGAGGCGCAGTGAAATAG
>JAXCEF010000332.1:0-62373 GCA_037178605.1 Colletotrichum euphorbiae
CCCCCCCAAATTCCCGGCCCGACTCAATCGACTTACGAACACACGCTCAGAAAGAAGAATGACTAGAGAAGGGCGTCGACGATTTTACATGCTCCTCACCGAATATGCCAAGTTAAGCACTAAATTTGAGCTGATGGGCGTCGCTTTATGGTCGGCTTCCATGATCTTCTCACGCTAATGTTATGACACTACCAGGACACTGCTATGTGGCTGGCGGAAGAAAAGACTTGGTTCCCGGGGCGGAATCGTTAGTTCATGACCTAAAGCCTCACGAGGTATCTAGTATGTATAGCGTATCCAGCTAAAGATCCCGATGATCAAAAACAGAAGATGTAGCCATTTTCGTTCGAGTCGTCGACCGACGTCGACGGGGTGGGGACGGTGCCGCTAAATCCGACTCCGGGCGCCGACTTCCAATAGGACATCGGTCGAGACCCGTCCCACTCCGTTGCCGACGGCCATTCCGGAAGCCTCCATTGGAGGGATGGCACGATCGACTGCTTTTCCGACTGAGTAAGCATGCATGTATGACTAAGTTCGTTTATTGGTGATACTGAAGATCATTCAAGCACTCGGATAATCAAGGTATCCCTTGTCAGCGTCAGTTGCGGCAAGCTTCACGTCAACGAAGGCTCTTCGAAACAAAGCCTCCCACCCTCCTTCACCGGTGGTTCTCGGAGTTTGTGCTTCTGATATCCCCTCGACTTTCTCCAACAACTCCGAATCCCGTCATCGCATTGGACTCGATTGAAGATACTGTCGTACCGACTCTCAACAAATGCACGCGAGATAGACTCACCCCGGTCAAAGACGGACAGGTGTAGTGACCCCGTCAAATTAAAGATCTTGCAACGCGCCTCCAAATGCACTCATGATGGAGGGGGCGTTACCATATCAGTACTTCCACCTCTTCCCCCGCAAACTGACATTGCAGATATTCAAAATGTAACATGGAAGCCCGCAAGAGCAGTTAGCTCGTCCAAGACGCCTTCACATCTATGCCGCTCGACCAGCTTCGAGAGTGGATAAGCGGAAGTGGTGCTGAGAATCGACAACTCGCATGGGGGCATTGATCAATTGAGAAACTGTTCGGGAAGAAAATTACACTGGAATGAATGGCGAGACCAAGCTGAGCCGATGTCGTGGGCATGTCAAACTGTGACAGCTCTGCTTGTAGCTGGTCTGTGAGTATTTTGAAGCAACCGGACCTCGGGATGGTACCTGTATCTGCAACTTGGACGCCTCGGCTGCGCAAACCGACAAACAAACGGAATGAGCACAACGCATGTGGTATGACTCACTCTCGGGGCAAGAGCTGACAGTACTGCCGTTTTCGAGGCTGACTTCGCTGGGACTCTTCTCAAGCAAACGAATAGCGCTAGCTTTGACGAGGTACCATGACCTGACGGCCTGAGTTGAATTATTCTACTGCAATCGACCTCGCCATGGCGGTGCGCGTTATGCCATATTTGCAGGGTTTTGCTACTTTCGTCGACAGTGAAGTTCGTGAGGAGAGCTCCAGGGTTTGATGACCAGATTCCCTCATGCATAACGACTCACGATGAGGGGTCGAGGCCCTCGACACGCAGGCACCAGTCGCCCTCATCACTCCGTCGACTCCAACTCTCGTGAGGGGCTCCTTGGCGGACATCTTTGCGCGTCCGGGAAGAGTCGGGGAAGCCGATAGAGGAGCTTCGAGTCTTCCGTAGCCACCCGTGGGGCAGGTCGTCGTGCTCAGGGCAGATGTGGGAGAACTGGAGTCTTTGACGAGGCTTTCAGGCTGTAGACGCACAATACTCTAACCGTCACGATGGCGGATAGCTCAAATCGACCATCTCGTGGAGATGCGGACTCGGGCAATGTCCGAAGTTTTCCCCTAGAAAAGAGCTTGCAGAAGATGCTGTCCAATCAAGGGTAGGAATCTTAATTCGATCTTGCATCCGGCTGTCTCTCGTTGGTGCCCGAAAAATGAAACTGGGGTAGGTTGGACTCGTGGAGAGAGAGGTTGTGGAAAAATTCGGTTGGCGCGCGCCAGACGAACCGGTTCCGAAGTACGGAGACCAACGGAGCTTGTCGGAAGGCGTGATAGCTCGAAGTTGCATCGTGCGGGGTGCGACAGCCCCCCCGTCTTTAGCTTCATGCGGGGCGGGGGGTGGGGTGGGGCGGTTTGAAGCTCGAGCTCTACTTCGATACAACTACCTAGCTCCAACTTCCACGAGCCGCCAGTGGAGCGAGCTAGCGATACCGGTCTGGGTCGCAACAACTCGATCAGGTGCGGGATGCTGACATTCACAATTTGGGGGCACGATAATCGTTCCGGCGTTGAACCGCTTCGTCTGTGCGTGAGAGAGGCATATGTCGGGGATTTCTTCCCAGAGAGAAAGGTAAAACTATTGACACTCCCAAGGCAATATCTCTGTGAAAGCTGGAACGCTGAGAGACCCAAAGCTATTAGGTAATGTTAGGTAACCTATATTGGGCCAGGGGATCATTTGATCGGTCAGCTGAACGGACATGGTCAATGCGGTGAGGTGGTCGACACCAAACTTCAAAGTGTTGAGCCCCTGGAGCTGTTAAGGTTGACGCGTCTGATCGTGGTTGACAAGAAGATTGGCGGTGGTATCCAGACGCCAAGTCCGCCAAGGCGAGGTGAGGATCGCGGACGTGAAGAAGGTTGTCTCAGCACGTGCGAGAGTCTGGGGTGTATCAAGATAACCCCAGCCGATGGCGACTTCGTGTCTCGGGTTCGTCTGAAGTTCGCAATCATCGCTTGGTAGAAATCGAACTTGTTACTGTGTTCTCGCGGACCAAACTCGGGCTTGCGTTGATTTGGTAGCATGAGGCAGACTTGCGTAGTAGACATAACGGAATGCGGGGTGGAAGATTCAAGGGAACCAAGTCTCCAGTCATACTTGGATGGCAGCACGCAAAATTTTGCACTGACAAAGAGGAAGGTTTTACCTCCATCTTCTGAGAGACGTACTCGGCGATCTAGCGCTGATCAGGGACGCAAGAATGCAGGCGCAAGGAGCCCCGAACGGAGTGTTGTAACTTGTAAGGAGTTGCAGAGACGCGCCCCGAACCGCACCGAAACGGTCAACATTTTCGAAATGCCAACTAAGTGTAAGAGGGCTGAAGCTGACCAGGGCGCGCCGACGAACGCCATGGGCGGGCCCAAGTACCTTAGACATCGTCTGGGCGTGTGCAACGTCAACGTCCATTTAACATGGGCTTCGTCTGAAGTCTCGATCTGAAATGCCGTCGACGTCGACGGCTGTTTCGTCCACTGAAATCGAGAGCAGATCTCAGGCATAACTTCTTCGAATAAGTTCTGCTGGCTTCAAAACCTTGCGAGGCCGTGAATTTCGAGCGGATTCGTGTTTGAGACGAGTGGGGAGCGGGCGTTGATGCTTGTTTGTCAGCATTGGACGCGTGGAAGCCCTTGTTTCAATTTTGCAGAAGATCCTGATCCAGTCTGTCATGAACGGCGCAGGACGGAAGGGAAAACGGGGTGGCGGATGGAGGTGAAGTCGGGAGGGAGCCGGGTCGAGGAAGGCAGAGCAAGGATCGGGTCCAGGGGTCGTGATGCTAGGGGGGTGAAAATTTTGGAGCCGGGGCCTGGCAGTCGGTAACGTTGGATCCACCCGTCAGCGTGCGGTGTGGATTCATTTTGTTGTGGGCCGTGGCTTGCCGCTAAGCGGAACCCCTGTGGAGGTATCGGGCAAAGTCGGGAGGGCCTCAAGTCTGAAGCTTTTAGGGAGAGTCATGCTGCCCATGCAGATGTCTCGTGTGTGTACTTTCTGTTTGCCCGTATGCCGGTAGGAGCTCATCAATTTTTCTCCTTTCTTATCTCGATGAATTGGAGATTTGGGGCTTCGGGTCCACCTCGCTCACAGCATGGTGGGATGATGATAGGCAGCAGACAGCGCCGAATCGGGTGTTCAACACGAGCTCCTCGGAGGACACAGCCCGCGGGATATCACAGCAGATTCCGCGAGTGTCTTCGCTCTGACGTATCTCTGTTTTCAGCAGGGCTGGATCGTCTGAGGAACGGTTATGCCGATATCCCGCTGAGGGCGATGGGGTTCTTTCCTCGGTGGATGCTTTTGGTTTCCGCCGATAGGTGACGAATTTCGCGAGCGTCGTCTATTTGGGCTGGCGTCTTCAAATTTTGAGTGTCCAGATTCCCGAAGAAATCCAAAAAATGCCAAGGGGGAAAGCGTCACCCCTCAAGCAGACAGGGGTAAGAATTCCGACGGCCGAACCGCGCCCAACAGGCCGTGAGGAAGACCGGAGGCAGAGCGCCCAGCCCAGCAGTGCAACACACTGCAACATTTGCCCACGGACGCCCAGCTCTGAAAGACAACGGTTCCTGAACCGGACAGTCACTAACAAATCCCAGGGCTGTCATTGGTTACGAATTGAAGGTTTCTCCTGGCCGTGTTCGTTTCAATAACAGTCTTTGGTAGTCGGTATGCCCTGACCGTTGTCTCTGCTCGGGAGCTCGACCATGCTGGTTGTTTTTTTCTCAGGCAATATCGCGACGCAAAACCGACCAAAAGCAACCGCGGAAGAAAGTTTGGAGTGTTCAGGTGCGTCAGCCATCAGCGTTCATCTCGTGTATTTGATGCCGAGTGTGGCATCTTGCCGGATGGGGAATGCGACGTGAAAAGTATTGGTCAGCCTTCAGGCGACTGTCGCATGCGCACGGAGGTCAAGTAGGTGAGTGCGAAACTCCGTTCCGGGGACCTTCGTTCGGCGGATTGGATGGAGGTTGAAGGAGGCCCGGAGGGGTGACTGCTAGGAACAGTTAGCGTCGGTGAGTTGTCCGGCCGGTGATGGGCAATGGGTTAACGGACTCAGTGGAACGCCTCAAGAGGAAGACAAGAGTGGATTTTAAGGATGTTGTGGTGGAGGGCGACCCCCAAGGGTTGTGTGAATTGGTAAGTACTTCAGTATCTTACTCGGAGGCGGGTGCAGCTGCAAGGCGAGACAGGGTCGAGGGCTTCGTAGAAATCGGCCCCCGGATCGGAATGCATACAGTAGCTGCATGGACCATGGCTGACGATTCGAGGTTGAAAGTACCGACAGTTGACTCATTTGGCCATTGGTAGGGGACTTTCTGCATGGTCGAGAGCCCAGTGAGTTTAGGCCGACATCGCGCTCACTCTCACCGGTTTGGTTTGGCAAGCGGGAGGGATCGGACGTCCCAACAAAACCTCAGCACGGTTGATAGCAGCCGTTTCTGACTACCTGAACTTCCATTGCTATTGGGTAGCTGAGGCTTATTGGCTGCATGCTGTAATGACTGAAACACATGGTTGGAATGCTCAACTTGGTCATTGCGAGCCAGCAGGTCTTCCTTTCCTGTTGCTGTTTGAGTGAAGTTGTCATCTCAGTGAAGGAAGGCAAAAAAGGGAAAAAAAAAGGAAGAAAAAAAAAGGCGGGTGTTTGTGACTTGCTCCTGTACCTTACATCTCACCGTGGAAGGAGGAATCGATGGGGCAGGAGGAGGAGCTGCCGTAAAAACTCGACAAAGTGGAGTACGTACCCAAGGCTGCAGTCAGCGGGAAGACCCAATGTGGAGTGAGTCAAGCAAAACATTGGTGGATGGGGTTCAGGGCCGATTAGCAACGATGATGCCCCCTTTTCTTTGGATGCTGCTTCTTTTTTTGATTCGCAGCCCACGACCTCAATTTGCACATAGCTGAGGGCAGCAGCAGGTGTGAGTAAGAAGAACCGATCCGATGGCCGGAGAAGCCCTCCGATATTTTCTGGTGACTCAGGTCTTACAGTCAGATGGCTAGAAATAGCAGAACCTCGTTAGGTGGTGAGTAAAGTTATTAGGTAGCTGGTTTCCTGGTGTTCTTTTTTTCTTTTTCGGCCGCCATCGTCAATCATAATAATCACAAACTTGATGCGCAATTGAATCAATAACATTTTTCTGATCAATTTCGGAACCAAACACACTCGAATTAGAAAAGTTCCAGCTCCACTCGACTGGGCTGGACTGGACTGGACTGGACTGCCGCTGGCGTTTGCTTTGGGCTGACATGCCGAGTGCCGTACCTCGCATCCATCCAACGCTCACCTCTGGCATCTGCTCGCAGTCACACCTCAATCACAATCAACTTATTCGACGCGCCTGACGGACTTTCACCTCCATTCCACGGCCTGATTTGGTGCTCCACCGGCCAGTCTGCGAAACTTCCCCTTTCCTAGGTAAGGTAGGCAGGCTCCTTTTTGCAGTGGGCTGCCCACCACGTTGCATTTCGGTCTTCTGTCCAGCATCCAGCCTCGTCAGCTTCTATTCGGACATCTGGCATAGGTTCCTGTCGCTATCAGTTGCCCATCTTCACTAATGAAGAACAACGCATCGTCTACGCCATTGTGAGCTGAGGAAACGGGCCGTCCCCTGATACGCAACCTCAGTTGTCGAAGTTTCTGCTTCTGAACACAACTAATCGTCCGTTTCCTAGTGTGAACCGCCTCCTGAAGGTCCACAGATAGATACTATCCGCAACCCGGTTAAACCAGCAGGCAGGCAGACAGCTCAGATATCGAACTAAACATCGGGCGCCGGCTACGCCGTCCCGGCACCACCATCCCTCCACCTGGCCATCCTCCCGTCACCTCCCCGACGCCCCGGGAACCTCTGGCCCACGCCATACAGTGTAGCAGCTCAAAAAAAAAAAAAAAAAAGGTACTTTGTGGCTTGTACTTTGTTTTCTTTTCATACCTTATTGAACGAAGGCTAAGCTACCCCAAAAGAAACCTTTTCGCGAGGACAAACTTCTCCAAATTATCCTAAAATTTGGGCACCAAAAGCCCACAACACAAAGGTCAACTGTCAACAAGAAAGAGAGGGAAAAGAAATTGCTAATTCCTGGAATCGGGTCTGGCTTCCGTCTTCTCCCACCCTCCACAACTTAACACCCCCCCCCCCGCCCCGCCCCCGTCAGCCCGTCCGAGACCTTCCTAGAGACCCCCGTCAGCCAGGGCCCTCGTCGCCCCCGTTCTTGCATACCCTGGTCTCCCGACTCCACGCCATCACCACCAGATTTGCTGCTGCTGCTGCTGCTGCTGCATTGCTCTCGCGCTGCACACTCCGGCCTCCGTTGCACACCATCCACTTACCTCGGGCCTCGAGCTCCAATTCCCGACTTCTCCAATACGACGAGCTGATCGTCTCCCGTCTCCTGGATTAGCCTCCTGGAAACCTTGGAAGCACATCATACAGTCGTGCAGTTCGATTCGAAATCGAAGCTTGAGTTCGTTCGACCGCACCCCCCTAGTCCTGCTCCCACTCCCCTGTTTCTTCCGCCATCCCATCTCTGCTAGTGTAGGGCGTGCGCCTCCCCCATCCCCAATCCCATCCCATCGTTCCCAGTCCGCCCGTTTCCCTTCTATTAACCTGGTATCCCGTACTAAGACTTCTTGGTCTACGTCGAAGTACCCGGTACCTCATCCCCACTGCCGCCAGCTCCCCTCGCCGCCAGCCCTCGTCCTTGAAACTGCGTTGAAACCAACTTCTCCCTCTCATTCTTGGATCCTTCATACACATGGGTCTAAGTCGAGGTACCTGGCTGGGCAAGCCTCCGTCTAGAACCGGACCAGTTCGCAAGGTTTTAAACCGACTTTTCCTCGTCGATGGCCCAGTTGCAGGGAACACGACGCCCTTCTCCTCTGTTGGTCCATCCAAGGCCACTATTGATACTCCACGCTCTCACCATACTCTAAATTACTCTACTGCGCCTTGCCCGAAGCCTACAACCCACTCTCCAACGCCTGCTCTCTCATCTGCTCCTTCTCCCGCGCCCGCGCCTACACCTGCTTCTTCTCCGAATCGTTCGCCTCGTCAAACTCCCCCCACGTCGTGTCTTTCCGGCCGATCCCACTACACAACTCTTCATACTTCTTCTGCTCGCCTGCTGCTTCGCCGCAGAGCTCCAACAACTACTAATTGCCTCGTCCCGTCACCCACTTCCGCCTCCTCTTGCTTCTCCGCATCACTCCCTCCGACACATGCGCCGGTAATGTCAATGGCGTCGTATCCCTTTAGCTCATCCAGCTCATCAGACATCTCAACGCCCCGGTCCGCTTCTCCTTCGCCATCGTCCGTCGCCTCTGCCCGCTCTTCTCGCTCGTCTATATCTAACAAGCGTATGTCCATGTCCAGTCGCAGAATGACCGACTTCAACCCAATGTCTTCTGTCGACATCAACGCCATTGAGGAGAAGATGAGAATGGCTTCTCTTGACCAACACCGCGGCTACGCACAGAACACCTTCGGCGAAGTTCAACAACACCGCAACAACGAGCCCACTCCCAAGTCCTCTGCCACTGGCTACCAGGTCCTCAAGCAGCCTCTCTGGAACAAAGGTAGGTTGACAATTGCACGATTCATCCTTACCTTACCTTAGGGCATCGCTCCGCCTTACCCTCCACTTACACCGTCATGCACGGGAGCTTCGACATGCCACTGCCCGCACTGAACCTGCTGCGTCTGCGGACCTGCACCTCACTGCACCGCATTGGCTTCCCCAACATGTCGTATCCCTTCAGTCTGCACCATTCTATATAGCCTCCCTTCTTTTGCTCTTCCCACATTCTGCCCCTCTTCTTCCCGCTCTTCACCTCCAATTACACATTCCCCGCATGGCTTTCTCACTTGCAAGACGCTCCCGTCGTCTGCCCCTCTCCCCTCTCCAGCATTCTCAGCCCTGCCGCACGCGCCTCAACTCTCTGATGCACCCGTCGTCTCTTCACACTTCATCCAAGCTAACCGCCATGGTCGAACCAGGCCTCTCTTTCACCCCCGAGGAGCGCATCAACAGGAACCTCACCGGCCTCATCCCCCACACTATGGAGAGCCTCCAGACGCAATGTGCTCGTGCCATGAAGATGATCAACACTCGCTCAACGCCGGTTGACAAGTACCTGTACCTGTCGTCTCTCAAGGCCCAGAACTTCGACCTGTTCTACCGCCTCCTCATGGACAACATCCGCGAGCTCATGCCCTTGGTTTATACCCCTACCATTGGTGATGTCTGCTTGCAGTACTCGACTCTCTATACCCGCCCCGAGGCTCTGTACATTTCGATTAAGCAGCGAAAGTCCATCCGCACCATGCTCCGCAATTGGCCCTACCCCAAACCCGAGATTTGCGTCGTCACTGACGGTTCTCGTATTCTGGGTCTTGGTGACTTGGGTGTCAACGGTGTTGGTATCTCTGTAGGTAAAATCTGCCACGGTTGAACGGGAACAGGCCTAACAACTTGCAGATCGGCAAGCTCGCTCTCTACACCGGTGCCGCTGGTATTCACCCCGAGAACACGCTGCCCATCGTGCTCGACACTGGAACCAATAACGAGAACAACCTGAAGGACCCCTTCTACCTGGGTATCCGCTCCAAGCGTGTTTCCGTTGCTGAGCAGCAGGCTTTCATGGACGAGTTTATGGAGGCCGTCGCTGAGGTCTACCCCAGTATGACCGTTCAGTTCGAGGACTTCGAGTCTGAAAAGGCCTTCAACTACCTCGACCGCTACCGCAACAAGTACCGCTGCTTCAACGACGACATCCAGGGAACTGGTGCCGTTATTCTGGCTGGATACATCAACGCTGTTGAGCTCTCTGGCGTCCCCGTGGAGGAGCAGCGCCTTGTCTTTATGGGAGCTGGCTCTGCTGGTGTTGGTGTCGCCAAGCAGCTTGTTGAGTACTACACTAAGCGCGGTCTCAGCGAGCAGGCCGCCAAGGATAAGTTCTGGCTGGTCGACACCAAGGGTCTCGTTACCAAGGACCGCGGCGATAAGCTCGCCGAGCATAAGAAATACTTCGCCCGCACCGACAACAACGGCCACCAGTTCCGCACTCTGGAGGAAGTCATTGAGTACGTCAAGCCCAGTGCCTTGGTCGGTCTCACTGCCACCTTTGGTGTTTTCACTGAGTCCGTTGTCCGCGCTCTCAAGGCTTCCGTCGATGCTGGTGGCCTCGGCCGCCGCCCCGTCCTCTTCCCCCTCAGCAACCCCCTCACCAAGGCCGAGTGCACTTTTGAGCAGGCCATACAGTGGACCGACGGCACCGTTCTCTTCGCCTCTGGCTCCCCCTTCGCTCCCGTCACCGTCAAGAGCAAGGAGGGCGAGGCTATCACCTACCACCCCAACCAGGGCAACAACGTCTACGTCTTCCCCGGTCTTGGTCTCGGAGCCATTCTCGCCAAGGCCTCCAAGGTCACTGACGACATGGTCTACACCTCCGCTGCCGCTCTTGCTGGCTCTCTGAACGCTGATGAGATCCACAAGGGTCTTATCTACCCCCGCATCGAGCGTGTGCGCGACGCCAGCTTGATTGTTGCACGCGAGGTCATGAAGGCTGCTCGCAGAGCTGGCGTCTCCCAACTTCCCGAGTCCCAGTGGGTGGAGTGGGAAGAGTGGGGTGACGTTGCCCTGAACGCCTGGATCAAGGAGCGTGTCTACGACCCTGTCAGCTTCTCCGAGAGGAGCCGTATCTAAAACCGAAACCCAGATTGCCCCTTAGCGAATACCGCGTGCGCTGGATAGATCGAATTGCATTTACGGACCAAAAGGGCTAGGACAGGATATCTGAGAAGTTTCTCAGCCAGTTGGATTTGTTTCGGCGTTTGGGTTGGCATTGGGGCTTTGCTTTCGTCGCCCCAAAATTTGAGCGAAGGGATGTTACATTACATCGTCACTGAAAAGGTCGACATCGTTTTTTTCACACAAGGACGCCCCCAGAGAATGACTCTGCGCATGCCACCAGACACCAAGCGCGTGGTCGCTTCGGACTTTGATTCCCGGCATTTTTCGTTGATGTCCGTTAGAGGAGGATAGGGAGGGTGACCAGGTTTCGCCTTAATACTTCCTAATGAGTCTCCGAGGCTAAATGGAAACGCGACATAGAGAATAGATTTCAATACCTCTTACCAATTTGACCACATTTACCGCAACATACACACGATTAAAGGATAGGCTCACAACAACTTGCTCCTTACTGTCGTACAACGATGAAGAGCCTCGGTTCGGAATCTTGGTAAACAAACTTCGGCCAGTAAATCCCGTCTCCCAATGTGCTCGACGAGGAGTCCGTTGTCCAGGACCCCGGATCCCCAAACCTCCCCGCACGCGTTGGAACCCCCCCCCCCAACCTCTGAGCGACAGCTTCTCCCCAAACTGGCGGCTGCCCCAATGGTTTTCTTACAGCTCTCTTATCTCTCTGTCTCTCTCTCTCCAATTTCCAAATCCGTCCGAACTATGTTGGGGAAACACGGAGACTGTTGGGAGGGGAAGGACACTAAAAGCATGGGCTGAAAACCCGAGCTAGACCGCACTGGGCAGACGAGCGCATGTCCTTTTGATGATGATTGTTTGCCTGCCCTGGAGGAGCTCGTCTGAGTCAAATCAGACGAGACATAAGGTTCCTTGCCAAAAAAAAAAAAAAAAAAAATCGTAAGCAATATCGAAATACCCTTTTCTTTCCCCCGGCCACCGAGACAAAAGACGAACAAAATCCGGGAGAGGCGCATGCCGCTAGAGAACTGGCGTCAAAGACAGGAGGGCGTAATATGAGAGACAATACACACACACACACACACACACACACCCGCACACACAAGCATGTACACACACACACACACAGGCAAGTATACAAGACGAGGTCCAATCTCTCCAAGCTTGCGAAGAACGCAACATGTCCGAGTTTTTTTTGTTAATCCAATCAATGCCATACGTCGAAACCACGCCGGTACGGTACTCCCCCAGCCTTTCCTCTTTTTTACCCTCCCCACCCCTTCCTTACAGTATTCCCTGATCGGGTTGTCACTCGGCACCTCGGTGAAGAAGGGGAGGTACGGAGCTTCAACGGCGTTGGAGGGTGAATCATTCTAGACGCTTTTTCCGAGGTGGGAGTAGAGAGTATGTATATACATTCAACCTTACAGCTCTGGAGCCATCACTACCTTAAACGCCGCGTCCCGAGAGCATTGGACAACTCATCAACGTTTACGGAAGCTATTTCGTAGAAGACAGCGTTGAATTAGGAAAAACTTGGGATGGAGTAGCAAGAAGAAGAAGAAGAAGAAAAAGCTTAAGTGTTGAATCTACCCGCCGTTCGGCCCCGGCTCGGGATTTGATCCACGGACACCCCCTAGGTCGCTCCCTTTCACCCACCGCATCGGTACAGGCTGTTCAAACGCCATCCCTCCTGCGGCCGAGATCCGCATCCACATCCCATCTCATCGGTGAACCTGCAGTTTCCCTATTAGACCATGTGTGTGTTTATAGGTGTGTATGTGGGTGGGTGGTAGACCAATTGAGCCAAAGCGGAATCCCAATAGCGCTGATAGGAATCGAACCCATCTTCACCTAGGTACGACCAGCGCCAGGTAGAGGACAGGGAGGGGGGGTTCTTCGTCCCGTTTTCCTCCGCAGGATGGGCTGGGGAAAGACGAAGTCTTGTAGGCTACCAGGCGGTTCAAGGCTACCTAGGGGTTGGTCGGTCTCCTTCCTGCTTACACGCCTCCATCACCCTTCCTTCGCTCCCCGAGCTTCCCCCTTTTGCTGACGCGACAATCCAGCTCGGCTGCCCCACACCGATCATTGTCGGTGGACGGGACCCGCCCGGGTGCCGGACCGGAGGGGAGACGGGCGATGGATCCCGATGCCGGGCATCGATATGATGCTTCTTCTTTTTTTTTTTTTTTTTTCCCCCCTTAAAAGCTCCGAGATGGGGTTGGGCTCTCACATTTTCTGTTTAGTAGGGGGTAAAGGGGCTAGTTAGGTCAGGTGGTTGGCGGCTACGGGGGCTCCGGGTTATTGTCGATCGCATCACCCCTCTCGTGAAGCCGGTTGGGTTATCGTGCCAGAGGACCTTCGGCCCATCTCTGGAATGGTAATCCCGTTTTCCGCCGTTGGGAATTTCTCCATGCGTCAAACTGGTGCACCTCGGGGCGTGTTGGTTGATTACAACTGCAGTTTGGCGGGACTAGCAAGGATGGGATGGGATGGGGGAGCTTGAGGAGATACTGAAGGGCTGACGTATCAGCAAGCTCTTTCTTTGTTGGTGGGTGGTGGTCATGTCGAATGAGGGAAAGCTTGTTCGGTGGACATCTGCCGACGAGGGGGGGAAAAGAAAACCCAGAAAATACAAGCATCGCTGTTTAACAGGTGTTTTGTGTGTATCCTGAACGCTCTCTTGGGACGTGTCCTCAATCTGCTGCGACTTTGGAGCAGGAACCATGTGCGAGGTGTAGATGCAGTTCTCTGCCATCCCTTGTCGTTCAACTCCCGTTTGTTCTCGCCTGACTCTCCTGCCCCATGATCCGCTGGATGTAAACAGTGTGAACCTCCTCCCTTGGTAGTAACTGGTTGGTCCGTGGCAAAAGTGTGCGATCGAGCTGAGGTCGTGAGCGGTGTTTCTCACGGGGGCAGAAGCAAATGGGCAAATGGCCTCGAGTGAAGTAGGTGAGTGGCTTGAAAGTTGTGGGACTACAAGAGGCACAGTAAATAACACGCGCGAGACAGGCATATGACAGGCACTGCCACTTGTTCGTTCTGGTGTGTGCGGCCTTGGAGCCGTTGCGCGGTACTTTTTTGGGTTTGTTGTATCATGCCGCCCCCGGGCGGGGGGGGAAGCACGAAGAAGAGTCCATGAGACAGAGATTCATTCTCATTGGGTTTCAGCGTTGAGTGATATCCGCCCATCTGGGGTGTCCCAAATTAACCACTAACGCCAAATTCGGTCTGTCTACTACTTTCGGTCCAACCACGAGGATCACCGCCCATGTATTTTAAGATAAGGTAACAAGTTTTGAGGAGCCCTCGGGTAGTACTGGAGAAGAATGTCAGGAGCTTGGGTAAGAGGTTCTGTTTTTTCCAGATTTCGTTCACCCGAAATTCGTTCACCGAAAGTGCTGTTGCTTCTATGATGGACACCCACACACGGCTGGACATATGGTTAAGAGATGAGGCAGGTAAGCAAGCAAGCAAGCAGCAGTGCACAGGATCGGGGATACGACACAGAAGACGGAGCGATGAATGCAAGTATAAGACCTTCAGGGCAGACGTCCCAGCCTCGTCGACTTCTTATCCTCTCCCCCCCAGAGTTTGCGGGGCACAAGTCGTCTCACGTATAGCTCGCTATGGTTGTCTATCTTGCGTTCCTGGAGTTGGCATCTTCAGATGAACGGGTAGCCTCAGGATATAATCCAAAACTTTGATAGATGTGCAATTCGGAGCGCGGGCCCGTGGTTGAGTGTCCAGTCATGAAAGGCAAAATCAGACACAACCGCACAAACGACATCAGACTCGCCCGTCTCCTAGCTCCAATGCTTTTCGGCCATGGCATATGGCAGTTCTTAGTTTTGCGTCAATCATTGATAATAAAGCACTGAAAACTTAACCTGGTTGTGTGGTTTACGGCTATAATATTTGAAATTTGACTTGATTTGGTTTTGAACTGCTAAGAATTCCCAGTCTGAGAGCTTGCATCTAGAAAGGGAAAACAGGGTATTTCGTAGAAGAATGACAAGACGAGGAAACGACTTCTGTCGAAAAGCGACGATGTGGCTGATGGGTAAGCGAATGACGACAAGAAAGCCCGACTATCCCGACACAGTAAAACTCCCAACTGCGGTGTGATATAATGAAATGTTCCCATCGTACGATCCTCCTCGTAAAGATGAACGGCACGCCCCTTACTCCTTGTACCCATGCATGAAGCATCCTGCCCAATCCCCACACTTCCGTCACTTCAAAAAATCGTGTCGACGGTCTCATGTTAGTAGTATCGCCTCCCCTGCCAGTATAAGCCTCATGCTGCGCGCATAACTCCAAAATGCAAAGACTAGATTCAGCCTTTCCGGAACAGCCGTTTCGTACCTCCAACCTTGCCCATGTCGCCAAATTCTGAAGTCTTGCGTACCTCGCCGCTAGCAAGTCGCACTTTTTCTTTCACGCTCTCGACCCACGCGCGGCTCTCTTCACTCATCTCTACCTTACGGCCAGTAGGACCTGCGAGGCCAAGGAACGAGCTGTCTTCTTCGGCCCAGACATGTGAGCTTGCTCGTGACCGATTGGAATCTTCCGAGGACGGCGTATACTTGTCGGGAATAGGTGGTACGGCAGGCGTCTGAGGGAGGTACATCGGTCCAGACGTGTTCGAGAGGTCCGCGGCGCCGAAAGATTTCCTAGCCTTTCGTACGTTAAGTGGAGTCATCGGAGACGTGTCCATCGCTGAAGCCGGCCGGCTTTGGGGACTTGAGCCCACATGCCGGCTGTGACTGGTGGGTGGACGAGGAACATCCTGAACCTCGACCTTCGCCTTCTCTGCCGGACCTGTCGAACGGCGACCGTGGTGAGCAGCGTATTCCTTAAGGTATTCCCCTAGATCAGCCCAGCCACCGCCCACACGGACCATGACACGCTCTCCATGCTCGCCGACACAGCGAATGAAGAGCTTGATGGGGGCTTCACCGGTGGAACGAGAAAGATGGTAAACCTTGATGTCCTGTCTACTCTGTAGACGTTTCGGCCTTGGGTTTTTGGCGTAGGCAGGAGCCAAAGTCAAGAACGGCGTTGTAGCTCGTGATGAGGCTCTGGACACCATGGAAAGACTCGATGCGGATCTCCGAATAGGTTCCCTTGATGGTTTCTTGAGTCGTCTGGCAGGCAAATCCGGCGGGGGCGGGTTGAGGTTGACTTTCGAGGGCGCAGAAGCTAACTTAATGTTGGCCGGTATTGAGTCGAGAATATCGCTGATTTGCTGTCGAAGGTGGTCGTCCGACCTGAGATCAGAGGGCTCTCTGGGCGGAGGTTCGTTGGTAAAGGAGTTGTCGAAGTCCTCTTCCATGAAGGACGATTCCAAAGGAAGGGCTGGAAGTAAACCATCAGCGTGAGGTGCAATCATCGGGCTGGCACTATCTTCCCGATAAGTAGGTCGGAAAGGAGGCGAGCTTGGTGGGCTGATGCTCATGAATTGCTCGTTCGTGGCCTTTTGACGCGAAGCTTCAATGGGCCTTTGGCGTGGCAGAGGCGGTGAGGCAGATACTTCGGGCATATCGCTTGTGGCTTCCGCGAGCACGTCGGCATGATCGTGTACAACGGTAGATGACTGGGAAACGTTGCTCCCGCGCCGCTGTGGGCGGATCAGGGGTGGCAGCTCTAATTCGTCTTCACTCTCTGGGGTATCGGGCAGGATTTCCACAGCCTCTTCTTCATCCTCCAGAGAAGACGAGGCCGTCTGTTGTTCAGAGGAATCCTTGGCGACCGGCAAGGGGATTTGTTGTCCTTTGAGCTTGTCTTCACAAATGCTGGCATTGCTGCCCTTCTTCGTGCTCTCTTCGTTCCGAACCTCGGCCAGTGGGGCACGCTTTGCCTTGGGCGACTCAGAGGAGCCGTCCAAGCCAATCGTCGTGGGCAGTGCCTTCTTTTGAGCTGGGACCTTGGAGGAAGAGACCTCAACGGGTTCTTCGTCTGAGCCCTCAGACTGTTCAGGAGTGGCATCTGCATGGAAGATGATGGAATTGCTCTCGCTCTTGTCCATGAAGCTGTCCTCTTCTGGGAGGTTGATTTTAATGGGAACTGGCAATGTTACGGTCCTTGGATCAGCTTCCACAACTGGCAATGAGCCCGCGGGCGTTCGAGGCTGAATGTCTGAATTCTGTGCGGTTTCATTTGTAGACTTTTCGTTGAGCTCCTTGACGCGTTTCTTGACAGTGTCCTTTGCGGTATCCTTGATGTTGTTCGTGAGCTCCTTCGCTGGTTCCTCCGCGGCGATTACGGGGGTTTGCTTGGGGCGTGTGATTTTTGCCCACTCTCCCTCCCGGATCTTGCGCTCTCCGACAGCAACCCAGTCTGCATAACTTCGTTCAATCGTTTCCATCCGGTCAAGCCAGTCGTCTGGCAGTGTATCCTGCAAACCCTCTAGACTATCGAGCATGTAGTCGAGGCACCGTCCAGATGTTGTGATTTGCTTTTCCAACACGGATTTGACAACGGTGTACGCTTGCTTCAAGCGTGATAAGTCGTCTTCTTCGGAGCCGTCTTCGGCTGTAGGCGTACGTTCCGGCGACGACAGCACGTTCCACGCAGATTGGAGGGCGAACTCAGCCTCGGCAATACCCGCGAGCAGCGCAGGAATGCGGCGAAGAACAGAAAGGCGTATGTGCCAGACTTTCAGTAAACGGCAAAGCTTGGAGAGATTGGGCAGAGCCTGGATGATGATTGTCGTGAGAAGGGCTGTGAGATCGTCCATGCGGTTGTACGAGAGCATTGATGAGACTGAGCGAGTATCGGACACTGGCGTTCCTGGCCTCGATAACGGGATGATGTGGCTGTGCATGACATGACTCTTGATGTCCTCGATGTGCAGTCCATCCATGTCGTTCGAAATACCGTCGACCCTGTCCTCGTAGCGGATGACGTCCTCGGCGGGCAAACTCCCCATGTATTCAGGGCCGTCTTCGGTGCCCGCGTTTCCCTTCTGGACCGAATCTTTCCTCCTCTTTGCGTCGGGCATCTCGAACCCTGCGGAACCACTTACTTCGGGCCAAGGCCAGCCGGAGAGCTCCTCGAGCCATTCGTATATCTTTCGGCTGGCGACTGCAGCGCGCATAGCGAACTCCTGTTCGCTTACGGTGCGATTGTCAAGGCACTGCTTGAGTTCGGCGGTGGGTGATTGGAGCATCTCGACGGCGGTCATGGGCGTTAGGTGGTTCAACAAGTCGTCGTTGGTACGTGTACCCGTGTGGCTGTGGACTGAAGAGTAGTCGGACAGGCGGTACTGGCGTCTCGCCGGCTGCAGCTGTTGGCCCGGGCCAGGAGTGGCCGGTGGGGGATGGTCGGTCATCGTGTTAGTTGCTGTGAATCAGTTGTCGAACGGGCGATTGCGAGGTCGAGAAAACGGGCATAGCTGGCTTCTATGAGCCTGGGAAGAAGAGGGTCTTTGTGAAAATGGCCATGTCGCGGATCATCGGCGATGTTTGTGAACGGTCGTCATAATCGAGGAAGCCGAAATGACCAGCAGCCTTTTCTTTCCGCCTTCTCCCTCTCTTTCTCTCGCCCGGCGCAGCTGGTCTGAGACGGTCCGCGGCTCGATGCAAGTGGGTTGTCGCACAAATAGCTCGCGCCTTCAGGAGTGTCTGTCGTTCGTTCGGGTAGTCGCAGGATGATTCAAATCGCAGCCGTGTCAATGGTTTGGCTTTTGCGCACAAAAGAAGTGGCGTCGCGGCGCGGTTTCCCGGGGACTCCAGGGAGTGCAGGGAGTGCAGGTAAAGTAAGGAAGGTCAAGTGAGGCGGTTTATCGCTAGGGAAAAAGAAGGTGAGGAGTGCTATGGATGCCAAGGAGGTATGATGGGTAAGGTAGGTAAGGTAATGTAGGATAGGTAAGGTACCTTAGGTAGGTAGGTAGGTAGATACCTATGTAGGTATGCAGGGTGGAAAGACAAGGAAAGAAAGAGAGACTCTGAGAAGTGACGATGACGGGGATGATGATGAATGAGTGAAGCCAGGCCGGATGTTTCGCGTTCGCGCGCCAGTGAAGGACGAACAATGCACTCGCGACGATATCTGGATGGGAAGAGAATAAGAGGGAAGGATAGGTAAAAGGAGATGGGTGTTCCGTGTTCTCGAAAGAGAGGGGAGATTTAATAATTGGATTAATCATTAATGGAGTATTGGGTGCAGGCATGGGGGACGGGGGTCGGAATGGGCTGGTGAAGTCAGGTACCCGAGACCAGGAATGGACCACGGTGGATTCACTGGGCCAGATGTGGTGTGGGTGAGCCTGCCTTGGCCCGGGTTTGATCGGTTCGCGTGGAGTTATTCTGATGAATTAACAGGCCTCCAAGTGCTCCAAAATAACCCCCCCGTCATGCAGAGCTGCTTGCGACAGCCAGCCAGTCCCGGACTCCCACGCAGCACGCAGGACATAACGGATACTTTAAGGTACCATTACAACGCATCACTGCCACTGCCTCTGCCTCTGCCAACAACACCAGCCCCGAGCAATGCTACCTGCGCGTCTTGACGCAGGTATTCGTTTCGTTTGTAAGGCGGGCTCAGAATACTACCTTACCAAGACGGCGACGGCGAATGGGCGACTATCGAATTCGGCGGATGGGTTTCTGCGGATCCTGCGGAGCTTTTTCTGCAGCAAGACCTCCAGACCTGACGTGTGTTTCCTGTAACACAGGTAGGTTGCTGCCGCCGTCATTCGCCAGCTGCATGTGACTGTTCTGCTTTCTCTACCCTCGTGATGCTTGTAAATCTATGCGGCCATGATGCCATGGCCCATGGGGCTTTTCGTGCTCATGCTGGGAATGCGATGGGTGTCCCTGTCTGAGCTTGATGCAGCCCATCTGCCAGCCTCCGACATGCAGCAAGCATGGGCCAACAACAGACCAATGTCTGGGAATCCTGGACCGGTGTCTACATAAGCAATTTTGAGAAGAGGCCCTTTTTTTTTTATATTTTTTTTTTTTTATTATTTTCATTATTATTTACCGCCTTTATCCAGGAAATATAATTCTGGATGCACCCTGCAGCAGCTGACTCCATCCAACCCAGCCTCAACTTATCCACGCATGCGATTCGCCTGCATTCGTCATCTAGAGTTACCTGAAGACGCGATAGTGAGTAGTATGCTCGTCCTTTTGAATTTGACCACAGTAGCCCGTCCATCCCGACGCGCTCTCCTTGCTGTCCTCAACCGCGTCCTCTCTCCACCACGTCCGATGAAATGAGATGAGATGACATGACATGACATGCGCGACGCGACATTCGTCGCTTGGGTACGGCGCTTCTTTCCTGTCTGACCTGCCAGACTTGCATGTCTATGACACGGTAACATGGTCCAAAGCCATGGGCACGGACGAGTGTGTGTGTGTGTGAGCGAGAGAGAGAGAGAGAGAGAGAGAAAGGGACGTAAAAAAACCACAGAGTTCCGGAGAGCTGTCAGGACTCAGGAAGCTTTCCGACTAAGGTAGCGGCGTAAGCTGACGAAAGAGGTCTGAACCGCGTCGACAGGTCAGAGTCAGAGTCAGAGTCAGAGTCAGAGCGTGCGCGCCAACCAGAAAAAAAAAAAGTTCAGCCACGCCAGCCAATCCTCGTTCGCTGCCATCGCTTCCGGCGATCCTCATCCCCCCACTGCCGCGACCTTATTTTGCTCTACTGTTGCGCACCCGGCAAGGAGTGCGATATCATTGGACGGTCGGCACCTCTCCAAGACTCCAAGCCTTTCAGACATTTGCATCCATGCTTTGCCCATTGCCCTGCTTCTCTGGTGCCTTGTGTGTAACGACAACATGACGAACGCTTAACCAGATGATGGCCCCGTTCGCATCAACATCCGCTCGAACAAGGCCCAGAAGCATCAATCGACTGACTCTCGGCATCGGCTCTGCTCATTTCCCTGTGAGATATGTCTCCCCGCTCTTATTAAACATTCCTCGTCGCTCGCCGTTGGCTGGCCCGGAAACGCGCTCGGAACCATTTCGCCTGACAGCTCCCTTGTCCCACTACCGCAGATTCGGTTACCTCACCCCTGGAGCTCTTAGATTGAACACGAGGGGGCCCTGCAAGGGCCCTTCGGCAGGCTCCAGTCTCGGCTTCTAAAAACGAACACTTCTCTCGCGGTGGATTTGACGACATTCGTGGGGACTGGAGCTTGTCTTTCCCGTCTCGTCACCACAGTTACGGGCGATGAGCCGCGACCGGGCTGGGGCTTTATCGTCTCACCTTCGAGATCCGTAGTCTTCTTGCGCCGCTGGCCTTGTGGGGGTGAATTCTTGTACTGTATTCCTGATTGCACATGTCATGTATTGGATACTTCAAGCATGCCTGGATGTCGCTTGTCGAATCTACATCTATCCGCGCCGCTTATTATGCTTGCACAACACATAAACCAAAGGTACGTTCAGATCTAATAGTAAAGCTCGGAGGGGACCAACTTCCACTTCCCCTCTCCAGGATACACAAACCCAAGCTCCTGCAGGGTCGTGGCATTTCCTCCCTGCTTCTCGAACTCCTGCTTGGCATGGTAGTATATGCTTCTCTCCCAGAACTGTTCGTCATGCCAGTATGGAGGCTCCCTACCAAGGTTTGTCGACTCTATCGCCCAGTCATGCAAAGAATTGAGAAAACGGCCATCGTCGCCGTCGTCAACGAGTACGTGCATGTTCTTGTCCCCGCGCCTCTTGAAGAGCGCAAGCTCCCAGTCTTCCTGTTCTCTGACAGATGGAAGTCTCAAATTGTTTGACCACACCGCCCCTAGAACAGCAGCCTGTGTTTCGGTCAACGGCCAGGGAACCGTCTTCATCAGAAGGCCAGCGAATGTCAGGGTCGGGTGCTCGATAAGAAAGAGGTGTTGGTACAGTCCTCTGACGCCTTTGCCTGTTGCCAACAGGTTTGGCATCAGGATTTCCGGAAGAAACGGAAAACTAAAAAAAAAGCCGGTGCAGTAGATGACAGTGGAAACGTTCTCTGCGACGCTCCCGTCGTCGAAGCGGACCGCCTTCTTCTCCGGCAAGTACTCTGCAATCGCGGGTACTTCGACAACCCCGATGTGGTCCACCTTGTCTGGTGGAGTCGGATGATGAACCGAGAGGAACACCTTGTCCGCCAACGGGCTGATTTGACGGGCGATATCAAGGCCCGAAGGTCCGTTGCCGACCACGACGACCTTTTGGCCAGCAAACGGCTCTGGCACCCGATAGTTCTTGGAGTGCAAAATGGCGTTTGGGTGAGCCTCGTGATAAGCCTTGATGCCCTTTACATCCGGGATGAAAGGAACGTCGTAATGCCCGTTGGCTATGACTACAGCGTCGTATGTGTCGCTGAAGACCCGACCTGTTACGGTGCAAGCTGCCTCTAGGTCCCACTTATCCCGGCCGTTCTCTTGTCGGAGGTCGAGTGCTTTAACATGGTGCGAGAACTTGATGAGATGTCTAACGTGCTTGGAATACCCCACGAGATACTCGTAAATGGCCTGTCTAGACGGAAACACCCATGCGTCATCCGGGAAAGGCGCATCCTTGTACAGCATTGTTGTCTTGACGGTATTGGCGTGGAGCGTCCAGTACATCGGGGTGGGGAACACGGGAGGCTCATCGGGATTAGGCCTGATCGGAGGGTCCTGCGGGCAGAACGGATCTGTCTGAGGGACACGGAGAGAAGTTGTCGGGTGCTCGCTGTAGTTCCAAACGCCGCCTACTTCGGCTTGCTGCTCGAACACGACAATGGAGTCAAAGGATCCTTGCGCCTCAAGGTACCGGGCAGCGGCCATGCCGGTGGGCCCCGCGCCGATGACGGCGATCTTCTTGACGTCGAACGGAAGGGCGCTCATGATGGGCGGCTTGCGAGGCGGCAGCGGCGCATGTACAAGATCGCTGGCTTCGACCTTGCGTGCCTCACAACCGGCCTCCTGCAATGGTCGACGGCGCCTTTAAGAGTAAAGACGACAACAGGTCATGCTGCACGAGGTCGTAGTGCGTTATATCGGTGGGAAATCACCTAATCGGCTGGAATCGGACAGAGTCGTGGACACCGGCGGGGAGCGAGGATCCCACGCTTTCTATCGCATCCGGGTCGTAAAACATGCCACTTTTGGCTTCAATTGAATGCTTTGACGTCTAGACAATTTGCAGGTCAAAATCATTGCAAGGCATGCCCATTTGGGTCTGGAGCGAAGCTTTAGAAGTCAGATGTTAATTGTTGGCAAGGTCTACCCAAAGAAATCATGTAGCTCAGTCCTTGCTTACTTAAGCGTCTCGAGCTGCAAGGGGGCTTATCGATAAGCGAAAATCCTCAGGCAGATTCCCTGCATACTAGCCTCCACACCGCCTTCCACTTCCGCTGCCGCTGCGCGTCTGACTCTTTCTGACGCAGTCCTAGCGCAAGAACAGCTCCCCAGCTGTCATTGAGCTTCCCCTGTTCCACATTCTTTCCCAAGTGGTTCACGAAGCGATGCCGTCTAACGGAATCAACCCTTGCGGCCATTCTCTTTCACTATCGTCTTGACCACAAAAAAGTCGTTCTTCTGGTCGCGATCGTCGGTATCTGATGCCCCCCGCTCCAATTTCACCCCTTTGCTGAACCCCGACTCCCACTCAACGTCGCATTTCCATCTCCGACGAAGCTCATGACGCGATGTCTGCGGATCAAGCACCCTCGCAGCTCGAAGCTGCCGAGGTCATTCCCATCGCACAATTGAATCCCGACCTTTCAGATCCCAAGGCGCGCGTAGTTCGTGGTGTTGTTACAATCACCTGGCCGTACAGCATTATCAACAAAACCGTCGCCTTCCTGCTCGCCGAACCCGACTTCAGGTTGCGTCGTGCGAAAGGCCAAGTGCGGGTGGAATTCAGCGGATCAAGCGCCAAAGCAGTCCAAGATGCCGGTCTGAGAAGCGGCGATGAGGTGACGCTTGGCTTGGATGGAGTCGAATTGGTCGCCGATGAATCCAAGACGCGGGTGCCAGGTACGAGCCTTGAGTGGCAACTGAAGTTCAATGAGAGGCTTCTTTTGCAGGTATATCGCCTTACCCTCGTGTAAATGCATGGGTCTCATCAACATCTGATTAGGCTAAGATCAGCGAATCCGAGGAAGTAAAGCTCATCGACATCGATCATCCTACGGCCCCCGAACCCGAGTCTCAGCCAGAGCCCGAACAACTCCCAGAATCTGTACTCGATTCATTCGAGGAGCCGGCGAAGAGCCCAGAGCAACTTGCGACCCCCGTCCGTAATCTTTCTGCGAAGAGACCGGCCCACCAGACCTTCGGTTTGGACGAGTATGCCTCACCCGCGTTCCTCAAGCGCGCCCGCATGTCATACGGATCTCTCTTTGAAGAGAGCTTAGACATTTTCAATGACGATATCCCGTCCAAAACCCCAGCCAAGAAGCGAGCGAAGACCGGTCGATATAGCGGAGTTTGGAGATATGCGAGTCAATCCCCCAGCCCCGAACCTCATCAGAACGAAGACGACGATGCGGATGCCGCATCAATGGCAGGGGAGAAGCTGCACATATCCACGCCGTCACGGCCACAGATGGTTGATGGGGGATGTCAGACCATGGAGTTGGATGCGAGCCCCCCCAGGAATGTGCAAGTTGCGGCGGAGGCAAGGCACGACTCTTCGCAATGGCAGACTCCCACAAAATCAGCCATGATTGACTCTGGGGTTCAGTCAGACATGCCCACCGTGATGGATACACCCAATTTTGGGATGCCATCTGGTATGGGTGGTCATTTTGGAGAGCCCGCGCCAATGCCGATGTTTAGATCTGCACACGAGCACTACACTCCAGCATTTGACCAGCCGCCCGTCGGTCCAGAGTTCGACCACGATATGCATCATAGTGACATGGATCCCAAATTCCATGCCGATAGCTTCCATCAGCACGCGAACTCGTACCCAGAAGCAGGGCTTGAACACAGTGTAGAGGCTCATGCGCAATACCCCGCGTCCTTCCTCGATACGTCACATCTTGATCCGCATCTCACAGTCACATCTCAGCCTTTGTCTGAGCCAGTGCCAGCTCATTGTGATCACCAACCGCCACAAGGACCGGTTAGGGAGCCCGAGCGTCACACCACGTTCGTTGATGCTATTGCAGAGCCGCAGCAGGTCCCATGGGGGCTCACGTCGTTGCAGCCGCCTAGGTCACCTGCAAAGCCAGCAGGGATGCCTTCTTCTGCCTCTGAACCAGGTGCCAGGAAGGATGAAGTGGCATCTGCTGAAGAAAACGAAGGCATACAAGCCATACCAAACGATAAGTGGGCAGAGGATCGTGAACAGCAGACGGAAGAGCACCACGAAGATTCTGAGGGTGAGCAAGCGGCCATGAAAATCGAAGATGACCAGCTCTTAGAGGATGACGAGGGTCCGGAAGAAAACTTCACATCCAAAACTTATGCTGAGCGACATTTCGAGCCAGTGGAGAAGCAAGAGGCCACTGCAACCTCGAAAGAAGCACAATCGAGTAGTGAGGGCAGCGACAGTAGTGAAGACAGCGACGACGAGGCCGAGCACGAAGAGGATGATAACGGCGGAGATTACGACATCACCAACTATCGCAATCTTAGTAATAACCAGGACGATGACGACGGATCAGATCTCGAGTCCGATTATGGCCAAGAAGACGAAGAGGACATGTTCGAGGCTGACGGCCATGGAGATGAGGATGACGACGTAGATGAAGACCCAGAAAATTACCGGGAGTACGACGAGTACGAAGAAGAAGAAGACTACGACGAAGACGAGGATCAGGAAAACCAACCGCCGCCTGCAACCGTGCCAAAGGGCGCTCCCCAGGTGATCAGCTTGCTGTCAGACTCAGAAGATGAGGATGAAGATGTACCGGATCCTGTGCCAGTAGTACCAGCACGGCAAATGCCTCAGGATGATGGCTCTGCCGACGAGATGGACAGATATGAAGATGAGGAAGAAGACATGGATGAGGAAAGCGACAAAGAGAACATCCGTCATGAAAAGGTCCCGCGCCACTCATCGCCGGTCGTTTCAGATGAGGAGAGCGAAGAGGACGAGGGTTCTGGCAGCGAATCTGACGGCGGAACACCTACTCCAAAACCGCGGGAGGCCGCTGGCAACCCGGGTTCTGCCCGAAGCGTCGATGATTCTTCTCCGGGTGCCACTCACAATTCTGAAAACATTACATCGGGTGGTTTGGCTGAAGATCTAGAGACCATGAGCCCGGTCCGTTTGCCGCATTCAACAGAACTTCCCAAGGAAGCTGGTTCTCGGCCAGCCTCCCGCGACGATTGCTCGATGCTCGATGCAGAACTTGAGCAAGAATTAGAGCAGGAAATCGCAGCCGATACCACTCGAGACAATCGAAAGACAACGGATGAACCAGGACTTCCTACACCGCAGGTGCCCGAGGTTCGTACCGGAGAAGAACAAGCTAATGTAACAGCCTGCGAAGAAGCCATGGACACAACCGCATCTGATGACAAGGTGGAAACCGAAGTACGGACGGATGAGGTCAGAAAAACACCCCCGAGAACGAGTTTTGCTGAGGTAAACTTGGAACCAACCGATCAGGGTGTTCCTGAACCGATGGACATTACCTTGGCCGACGCAGACGAAAAGCCAGTTGACGAGTCGGTCTTCAGAGAGCAACTTCAGGAGTCTACGGCGGACGTTGCAAAGACCCCTGAGCTCTTCTTAGAAGAGAAGTTGGATGAGGAGGATCTCATCCAAAGTCAACTTGCAGACGAAACTATGGCAGAGGAGCGGACGCGGGTCATCGAGACATCCGCAATAACCTTTCAACATGAGATTCTGGTGGACGAGCCTGAACAGACTAACCAGAAGAGCTCCTCACTCTCGGGATCACCCATCTTGCACGTCACGGAGGAAGATCAAGTTGAGTCCACTATTGAGTTATCAGCAGTCACGGTGCGCGTCGATGAAGATGACACCCAGCGCGAGGCCGAAGACGCAATGGATGTGGACGAACCCGATGCCAAACTGCAGGAAATTGCCTCGCCACCTCCGACACAGAACCAATCTCAGTCTTTTGAGGAGACGAGGCTGGTCGAGACCCATGCTGAGACTCATGTTTTCCAGGGCATCGGTGAGGATGACGCTTTGCAGCTTGTCCAACTTCCTACCCCAGGCGAAACCCAAATCACGGAGTCGTTCGTCTCCAAGTCTGTGGCCGAGACCCTGCAGACGGAACAAGTAATGGCCGACGCAGCTTCCCCGGGCTTGGATAATGAAGTGCGCCAAGATGAGCAGCCTCCCGCTCCCACAATGAAAAACCCGGAGAACCCTGCCGAACCAACTTCACCTATCAACGAAGACTCATCTCAAATCCGAGACTCCTCGGCGCAACCATCCGAGGCGCATTCATCTCTTATCGCCGAGGACGCCTCGGAGGATATCAACAACCCTCAGCCAACTCCGAAGCGAGGGCGCGGACACCGAAGAAACAAATCAGATAACAAGGATCCTGATCCCAGCGTCAAGCTGGCCCGTGCGTCCATTGCATCGCGACGCTCGACACGCCTATCAGACCGTACCACCCCTGACAGTACCCGAGTCGCAACCCGCGCCAGGTCGCATAGCCTGGCATTGAGGAGCGACTCCGACGACGAGGATGGAGACGACGACATACAACTGGCCAGAGCCGCAATCAAATCACCTTCGCGAGCTGCTAAACAAGCCAAGGAGGAGCCAGTTGCGACAGTCGAGACTACGACAGCCTCGCTGAAAGCGCAACTGGTCAAGAAGCTGCAGACTCTACCGGACTGCATATCGCTAAAGGTACTCCGTAATCACCCGGGCAAGAACGTCGATGTCCTTGCGATCGCGACGACAGAGCCGCCCGAGGCTAAGCGCGCCAAGGGTGGACCGCGGGGTATCATGCTGGCGTTCAACGTCGCGGATCATTCCGTAGCGCCCACGCAGGCGGTGCCGGTGCAGATTTTCCGGCCACACAAGGCCGCCCTGCCTGTCGTGCATCCGGGAGACGCGATCCTGCTGCGGCACTTCAGCATCCTGTCAATGACGGGCCGGGGCTTCGGGCTCCGGGCCAACGATAGCTCGAGTTGGGCCGTCTTCGAGCGCGACAGCGAGGATGGTCTACCGCAGATCCGTGGACCGCCGGTGGAGCTCACGGAGCAAGAGACGTCGTATGCGGCTCTTCTGAAGCAATGGTATGCCGGCCTGGACGCGAAGACGCTGGCAAAGCTTGACAAGGCCAATGAGACCTCTTCATCCAGGAGTGGTGCTTGATACGGCAAGAACGATGGGACACTGGAGAAGGGATACGATGAGTGATAGGGTGTGTGGATATGATCCTTATCACCGACATATTTCTTCATGTGGCATATCAAACTAGACTGAGATACCACGATAGTCTCAATACAGGAAAAACAACGGGTTTGTTCAATGATTGGCTAACACAATGTAGTGAATTCAGGGCACGGGTTTCATGCTGAACAATTGGAAAACCTGACTGCCGCAGAGAGGTCGAGCTAGCGTGTTATCGGAAGCCAAGCTTGGGAGATCGTGGAGTTTCCCCATGGAGAAGAGGCAGGGCCATCAGAATTTACGTGCAAAAGAAAGGAGGCCACCCACGGGAAAGGGAGAGCGCCCCTCTTTCGTACGGTGTTCGCGTTTTCCGTTCGCTCCGCTACAAGTCTTGGTTTGGCACGGCCCGCCCGGCGTCTAAGAAGTTTACAACCCCCAACCCCCCTGGTGGTCGAGGAGGACTCGGGCCATTGGTGATGCAGGCATTTCTCATGATTGTAAGTAAGCACGGAGTGGAGTTTTCTAAGGGGCAGTCAACGATCAAGCGGGAAAACCCCGTACTCTTTTTATTTTCTCCCCTTTCGTGACTTATCATCACGCGCCCCCCCCCCCCCCCCCCCCCCCCCCCCCCCCCCCTCCTTCCCCGCCGCGGGCATCCCCCTGATTTGCCTTGGTGCGTCGTGGGTGGAGTTGGGAATTACACTAGATCGGGAAGGAAGACGACGCGTGAACAAGATCAAGAGGGCTGCAAGCAAGGGCGAATTCGGGCATGAGAATCGGAGCAGGTCGGCGGACCCCACCTAGCTAAGGTACGGCGGCGGCAGCCTGTGGGGTCCTTATTTTTCGGCGGGCGGGGGGGGGGGGGGGAGGGAGTGGCCCCACATCGGCTGGCTTCCAGTTCGTTGCCATTGGACGCGGGGGAGCGACACTTGTGTGGGGGGCTGATTGGAAGGTTGCGATGGGAGGTGGGGGAAATTTGGACCTGCCCTCTTTTCCACGCCCCATCGTGTGCCAGTGCCAACGAGGGCTGCCCACGGAGGGCCCAGCTTTGCTTCGACGGGCGCAGCGCAGCGTAGCAGTTTTAGCGAGGATGTGGGTGTGGAGTAGTGTTGATGCCGAATGAATGGCAGCGGAGTCTAGATTTTAGGCCCGGTTGTACTTCGTTCGCAACTTCGCAATGGCCTGCCTCCATTTGAAGACAATCTCGCAGCTGGCCGCAAAAGGAAGTTCTGATTGACGATCTGAGCGTCTGTACCGTCGATTCCTTCACGATGATGAACTCCGGAGTTGTGGCAGTCGCATATAAGTTGTGTGAGGGTCAATCATGAACGAGGACTGACCGGCAATATTACCTGTGTCAAGAGCGGTGAGTGAGGCTTAAAAGTCAGGTCCATCCGTACCTAGGTAGTTCTGTACTAGCATCCTGGCGTGCGCCGTGAAGCGGTCGGGATGGACTGCCCGGCTGGGACGGAGGTGGAACTAGACATACTAACAACAAGACAGAATGGCGCGCGCACACGGCATGTTGTATCGGGGGCAAGGAGAGGGTGTTTCGTTGGGTGTGGGTTGGCTGGGGGGAGCTCGGCTTCTGGGTCCCAGGCTTTTCAGCTGAGTATCGCATATTAGTGTGTAGGACCTGGGGGACCTGCGACAAACTGATTAATGAAATTGAACAAAAGGAGACGACGCGATATTTAAAACACGATTTCCTTGGGATATCTCGCGCGTCCTTGAACCCTGAGTCGAGTCTTTGTTGGAAAAAGGCGCTGCAGATCTTGTTCTGAATGGGATGGATGGTTTGGGCCGATTCTTTTTGGGTTTGATGTCGATGTGTTCACATCTGCTGGTCTCTTCTTTTTGCCCTGAAGGTTTGGACGGAGTCAGGACACGGCACAAAAGAAAATTTGAGATGGATGGCCGGGATGGGGTGACGGGAATTGCACGGTTGTGCGTACATGCTTTGTGGCATCGATGGACATTTCCGTCCGCGGGTGCAGGTGCCGGCACCATTGAGTCGGCGCCAGGGACTGACTCTCTTCGGCTGGGAGAAGGTTTCAACTGGACGCAGGGGCTGGTCGCTGACCGAAGATTTGGCTCAAGGGGAGTCTGGGCGAAAATCGGGTCGGGAATTCCACCATCGTTTCCCTTTCGTCCCAAACTCTCTTCTTGATGTCTGCTTGTTATGGCTGAGCCGCCAGGTATTTTGTTACTTGCTGGTCGGTGCCCACTGCCAGGGCCTGAGAAAGGGATCGTGATCGCGTCCTAGGTGGATTTGTCAAGGATGGAAGGAATCCAGGTCAAGGAAAGAAAGCAGAGTTATCCACCGCCCAGCCCCAACTATTGCCGAATCCAGCTGGGCGAATGGAGGTATTTCCAGGTTTGGGGTGGCGCATGATTGCTTGGTGCTTTGTGCAAGGGGCTGCGATTTGATTGCGGGAGCGATTGAATCGGTCGGGAATTGTGCATGGTGTTCTTCGGACTAAAGGCTAAAGGCCACGAGTGGCGGGCGTGTCGATTCATCACCGGCCGGACGAGAAAACCACACGACGAAACCCTGATGGACAAATGATGGGCAAGCGAGAGCGAGGTGTGTGTGTGTGTGTGTGTGTGTGTAGACTACATGCATGGCACGCCACTGTAGTAGACTGTAGCATATCTGTGTTGTGAAATATGGCGTTGGAGCGTGGAGTGTGTGAGAAGCCGAATAAAGTTGGACATCTTGGCGAAATTCGAGAAAACGCCGACTCGGGGGTGGTGGGCCATTGATACGATGGGCTTAAAATGTTGTAACACTGGGTCAGCCGTGACAGCTGGATTATGTGACGGGTGACTCATGATGTTGCGGATTTAAACAACCATGACAGAACCACTCGGGTAGGAGGGTATCCTCAGACGCACACCAGCCATGAATATATCTTACGTCTCTCGAGCCCTTCTTCCATAAAAAGTCGAAGGGGGGGAAACAAAAGGCCTTAAAAGTCGACTTCGGACACGGTCCGTAGCGTCGCAATGCGGTCGATGACTAACCGCAGTCGCAATTGACCCAATCGCACGGATGCAGTTTGAGATGAGGTGTGAAAATTGCAGAGACGCTCGTGATGCTTTAAAGTTGGGGGATCACTGGGGGAAAATGAGGGTTACGATAGGCTAAGAATTATGCAGCCGGCCATTGTTGGATGCTGAGGTCACAGGTACCACCTCACCAAGTGGATTCTGCAGCCTAGGGGCTGACTCGCGAGGCTGGCAGTCTTTAGTCAATTTTCCGGCGTTCTGGTATTATTCGAGCTGTGGCTGTTGGTGTCTTCGAGCTCGACCTTGAGCGCTGATGCGAGAGGTCGGGCTGGTGAGCAGCCAACAGCGTCGAAAGGGCATTTTCCCATCGTGTTAGTGATGGACCGGGCAGATGGGGGTTGACAGCGGCAATGGTGAATGGTGAGGTGGCCTGGCCTAGCCCAGCCTCCGGGGAGTTCAGCCAACGGGCTGGCTGCAAGGCCTGATTGGCCGTCTCCGCAAGGTGTGAGTGACGGAGATGGGGGATAGGGATGGAGATTGAAGATGATGGGGGGTAAGGACCTGGGTTTTTGGGCACAAGGTGGACGTTGTGGAGGAGAATGCGTGACTGGACGAGACGACGACCTGGTTCGTTTCCCAAGCCAAGTCTTGATGACTTTTCTCTTTCTTTTCCTGGCCAAAGTAGCCTTGGCACATTGAGGGCATGGGTGCGTATTACGCAATATGGCGGAGCACCCGTCGAGTCGCAGTAGACGCGGATACCAGCTGGCGGATACGGGCCATGGTAGTGTGATAGTACACGCGGAGGCCGGGCGGGCCGCGGGACCAGGTAAAGGACGGTGAAGAATTGAATCGGTCTGCTGGTCCGGTGCCCTAGCCCGCCAGGCTGTCTTGCTTGGTCTGGAGACGTTCTAGGCTGAGATGGCGGCATAGACATGAAGCTAGCATTCATGCGGGAAGGTTGTTTTGATGCACATCAGCTAAGTCGAGACAGCTCAAGGTCGACGACGTAGTAGAGCGAATTCGTTGTTGGATGCCGACATTATGGAGACGCAGAAATGAACAACAAAGAGGCCGCCCTTGGAGATTGGTAGTTCGGCGCCTGTTGTTCCAGACAAAAAGCACAATTAGGTCTTAATGCCGAGATAGAGAACCAAGTGCGGTGGGTTCAAAGGACAGCCTGGTTGGAGGAGCTGGGATCGAGGGGCAGGATCGGCCGGGGTGCACGCGTGCAGAATCAGATGCAGACGGGAAGAAAATCAGGGAATGCCTCATGTACAAGGCCACAAACCGCAACATGGCGGGACACTGAAGTCTCCAAGCCAGCATGGGAGGCCGAGGGGAAGGTGCAGGCTTGCCGACTGTCATGATGAAACTAGAATGACAGAAAACGCCTCCTTTCCACGCAGTGGCGGGAAGAGCCTGCCGCAAGGTACCTACCTACCTTCCTTGAGGTACCTACTAAAGTAAGTTTGATGATGATGAGATACGGCAGTCACGTCACGGTGTGGCTCGTGGAGCACGGCGTGCTATGTTAATGGCGGGATGAGCCCATACTGGACCTTTCCAAGTCATTGCCTTCCCTTCATATGTAACCGCAAGGGCTCCCCGAGGGTGGTAGTAGGTTTTGCCGCGACATGCCTCATTCGATGTATTTCACCTTGCCCGCAATGAAAGACTATCGCGGTGTGCACCACCACGTTGCCCTGACGCGATCAAAACGAGCAAGGCATCTCCACAACGGACGGCGCAGACGACGCGGGCGCCCCTCATGGTCAACCCCTCCTTCCCACAAGCCTTGGAGTCTGGAGACCCCAATGACCCAAGCTTGGCGAAAAGAAGCAGGGATGTTGGGTTTTGCATTACGGCATCTGCGAGTGCTGTCGATGATGTTGGCTTCACATGCGACGCGGCTGCCGTTTGCCAGCTCGTCTGGTGATGCGCTCGAGGTGAGGTCAGGTTGCGTCTTAAATATGATAGAGCTGCGGTGTTTCTAAGATGCGCGGGTTAGAAAACAGGAGCCGCGGATTGGCCCCAACCGGCCGGATGGATGGAAGTGTGGATGGGATGGGATAGGTTGATAGGATCGTGTCTGGACATATGGGATGGATCATGGAACGCAATCAGCATGGTAATGTTGGACCGCTGTCGCCGTGGCCGAGGAGGAAGAGGCGCATAATAACATGGTCAAGCCAAGCCGTGAAAAGCAAGCGTTGTCGCAGGTGAGCTGGCCTTGAAGAATGCTCATGGAGGAGAGTCTGGAATCCTGCGTGTTGGCATGTACCTTACCTACTTTGTACCTCAGGTAGTCACCGAGTATGTAGTAGGTGAGGTGCCTTTTAGCACATCTCATGCAAGATAAGGCGACTGGCCAGTGGAATACTTCAGTACGGAATTGATTCCTCGCCTCTTCTTTGCCAACCCCTGGTTCCAAGAAAGAATAAAAAAGGCAAAACCCAGGCGACGTTTTGTGGCCTCTGTGCTCATGTCGAAGCTTTGCGCTGCCACAGTCACCAGACAAACAGAGTCGGGACAAGTAAGGTCGAGTTGACAGCTTCGAGGTCCAAACGTGCAGCGAGTCGGAGGATTCCCGTCATCATCGATTAACGGCCGCTAGGACAGTCAGCAGTGGGAAACAAAACGAAGACCGAGCAACGCGAGGGCGAGACACAGGGTAGGTAGCAAGATAAACAGTCCATCTACGGCGTATACTGCAGTAGGTAAAATTTGCGCATCGTGAACGACGACACTTCCTTCGTCAAGGTACTTGCTTGCTTCCTGCCATAATGGAAGCACAAACAAACACAGTGACGGCAGGTACCGTACGTGATGTATTGAATTGCTGAGGTAAACAGTAGGTACATATCACAAGGCAGTGGAGGTACCTTTATGCGTAGGTACCTTAAGGTAAGGTAGGGTAAGGTAGTCAGACCTCCGTCTCATCCAGGATCCCTACCGGCGCCCACGTCTTGTCCCACACCTGACTAACCCGTCCACGTATTCTCCATTTTTGCCCTCATTTTCGTTAGCGTCGTTTCCCCATAATTCGGATACGTATCGATCCTGTTCCTGCTCCTGCTTTAATTATTACCCTCGGTACTCTTACCTTTTCCTGGCCTTGCCTGGAGTAGCAAGGTACAGCTCTTTCGCTTGCAGGGAACCCGCCCTCTCCTTGCCTCGCCCCCTCGGCCTAGCGTTCACTTCTTCGTATACTTGGCCCCAGTCTTGTCAATGGACCGGACAGTGTGAAAGACCAGAGAGTGCCAAAAACGAGGAGGAGGGGGGGGAGGGGCCGGGGGCCGGGGACCGGGGAAGGGGGGGGGGGGGGGCGTGCCTCGTGGGAATTCCAGACGAAAGAAAGAGAGAGAGTGTGTGTGTGTGTCCGTCCCTAATGTCAAGCTATGGCTGAGTCTCTGAGCCTGAGCCTGAGCCTGAGCCTGTCCCGTTGCAAAAAGATTGATCCTGCCACTTGATTCATATAATACCTACTCTTTCCCTCTTCCATCTTAAACCCCACATTCCCGCTCCTCCTTCCACTTGCCCGAAGCTCCGGCCTTTCTGAACAAATCGAGGTTGAGGCAACCTAGTCTCTTCTGCATACCTTCACCAGACAACCAGACAGGATCAAGGACATCACGAGACACGACAAAGACATACCAGGGCCACTCATCCGCCTCAGCATTCTCGCGGACCCATAGCACACAGCACAGCACCATCGAGCACTTTTAGTACCACTCTTGGAAACATTCAATGCCCATCTCAACGCGCCAACGTTCCGCATTGTCATTCTGCAGCTTGCGTTTTTGCTCGTCCCGACGGGCTTCTTCCACCATACCGTTGAAGCCTTGTCAGACGCAAACATCGTTTTCCACGCCAGTATCTCGCATACGCAACTCTCTGACGTATTCCCATCGATCCTATTTGTATTGAACGACTCGGCCTAGCCGGATCACGGAACCATTTAACCGTCCAGGGACCCCACCTGACATCCGTCGACCCGAATTGAAAACAACCAAGCGTCGCCATCATTGACGACGACCGTCACTTTCTAATTAGGAGCCAATCGGCATTGAACTTGTGAGCAGTCTCTAACAGCTGAGGCTGTCTTTGATCCTTGACGATGGCGACCGAAACCACGACGATTACCGCTCCTACGGCTGCCCCCGAGGCAACGCCGGCCACCGAAACGGCTCCCGACTTGTCAGCGTTGATGACGACGGCGGCGGCGACTGCCGACGAGCCAGCTTCTACATCAGAGGCCAGGAATGACGACTCCAGCGCCGAGACCTCGCCAGAACAGGAGCAGAGCAAAAAGCGATCTTCAGAGACTGCCGACTTGAAAGATGGAGCGCCCCCGGCTAAGGTGACGAAGCGCAGAGCTGCCCGCGCCTGTGTGAGCTGCAGAGCCCGCAAGGTCCGTTGCGATGTAGTTGAAGGCGCGCCCTGCGGAAACTGCAGATGGGACAACGTCGAGTGCGTTGTTCAGGAGAGCCGCCGACGGAAGTAAGTTCCAATATTTTAGAGCCTCGCTCTAATCCTTTCCATCTCTTCTACTCTGCTAGACAATTTCGGCAACGGGCCCTTGAGGACTCGGCCTCGAGATGTGCTCGCATTCGCAAGTTGCGTCTGCAAAGAGCAACAAATGCATGATGCTTCACGCATCGGGGCGCTTGCGAGTGGGAAATGACCACGTACGACATTGTTCCCCGTTCAAGGGGATCGCAATCTGGAGAAAGAAGATGGAGAGCAGAGGTTGGAGCGAGTCAATTGCAGAGGACCCTTGCTAACCTAGAGACCGTTGTAATTAGGAAGAATCTCTTGACTGCCAGCACGGCGGGGCACCATGTCCTGGGAGCCGAGGCACAGCTGCGCTCCAAGGGCGCAAACCCAATCAACATCCACAGCAGCGCGGAATTACGCCGACCTAGCAATGCCTCGGTGGCCTCGGCCAATGGATCGATCGCAACAAACTCCGTCACCGCGGCCGGTGGTGTAGGCTTGGGTGCGATAGCGGGCATTGGCGCCGGAGTTGGAGCTGGACTTGGAGGAGCTGGAGTTGGAATTGGGTCAGGCGTGCTTGGTGGCCTGTCGGTTCCCGGCGGCTCTTCTGACGGGCTTGGGGGTCACGTTCCTCACATGATCTGTAAGTCTACCCTTTCTGTGGTACTATCATTTGTCAATTGTTTTTCCTGAAATGTTCTTGGTGCACGTTCCTTGCACTGCACTACACTTCGCCTTCAAATGCCCGTATCCTGGATTTTCGACCCCTGATTTTGTTTTTCTTTTCTTGTTTCTTTTTTTAGCGTTGCTCAGGCCTTGTGCTGCAATTTTGCTATCTACCTCGTGCCGTTCCTGGTTTGTCCATCGCTCCCAAATCCGGGGCTCGGACTGGGGGAGGGGACAGAATGGGGAAACATGGAGGGGTGGGGGGCTTGGAACTTTTCTTGCCCCGTGACCTGGTCCTCGACGTCAAGACTTTACTTTCTCCGCTGTTCCCTGCCAGTCCTGTCACAGGTCTTGTATCGCTCCATATTACCCCTACCCCCCACAGTCCCAACTTCACCCTCCGCCGTCCCCGGCTCCGTCCCTCCACGTCCTACCTTAGCCTCTTACACATTATCCACATTCACATGCCAGCTGCTCTTTGCCATCCATTCTCAAATTCTAGTCATCATAATCATGTCAAATCCTACCAAAGCGGTTAAAAAAGACAACTTGACTGACCACGGGACCTGTCTACTTTAGATCAGCGATCGGGCTACCGTCATGACAGTGCAGCTCTGCTCACCAAGCTGCAGTCGGCTGCGGCCGCGGCGTCAGCAGACGGCAACTCTCGACGTTTGTTGTCTAACCTGCTTGCCCAGGCCTCACTTTTCGGCGGAATGGGCAATGGTGGTGGTGATGGGCGCACGAGTCAATTCCTTGCCTCGCTTGAGGAGCCCGACTTACATGCCCAGCTCCCGGCCTTCGTGAAACCACTTCCTGCCAAGATCGCCCCAGAGGATGTCACCTACCTCCACGCCAAGGGTGCCTTGACCTTGCCTGCCCTTCCGTTGCAGAATGCCCTCCTGCAGGCGTATGTCGAATACGTTCATCCGTATATGCCATTGCTGGAGCTGTACGATTTTCTGGCCACCATCAACGCCCAGGATGGCCTCAATGGTCAGATCAGTCTGTTCTTGTACCAGGCTGTCATGTTTGCCGCCACCGCCTTTGTCGACATGAAACTTCTACGGGAAGCTGGTTACTCAACCAGGAAGGCGGCAAGGAAGGCCTTCTTCCAAAAAACTAGGGTGAGTGGACCGTCCCTTACTTTCCGTCTTCATAGCACAAGGCTAGGCAGACAGGGGTTCCACGCACTTCTTACTTTCACATGCTAAATGTTGTCGTATTGCAGCTCCTCTACGACTTCGACTACGAGTCGGATCGCCTCGTCCTCGTCCAGGCCCTTCTCTTGATGACGTACTGGTATGAGACTCCCGATGACCAAAAGGACACATGGCACTGGATGGGCGTTGCTATTTCGCTGGCTCACACCATCGGCCTCCACCGCGACCCGGCGGCCACGAGCATGCCGCCCAACAAGCAAAAGTTATGGAAGCGCATTTGGTGGTCCTGTTTCATGCGCGATCGCCTCATCGCTCTGGGCATGCGCCGGCCCACCCGTATCAAGGATGAGGATTTCGATGTGCCCATGCTCCAGGAGTCCGACTTTGAACTCGAGGATCTACCTGAGGACAACAATGTTATCCCCACAGAGTGCACCCTCCTTCGCGATGTTGCAATGCAGAAGGAACTGGCTGCTCTCTGCATATCCAAAGCCCAGCTTTGTATTTGCATAAGCCATATGCTCAAGGCCCAGTACTCGGTTCTCATTAGGGACAAGATGCGCCCAGAGAACACTGTCAACAGCACTATGATGCTGTTCCCTAACAAAAAGCTGGATAATGTTGAAAGTGTCACTTCGGTTGACTTGGAGCTGATGGCGTGGGCGGACTCACTCCCACCCATCTGTCAGTACAGGCCCTTGACTCCTCTGGATGTCAAGAATGGCCGCTCGACCGTTGCCGTTCAGCGGACGCTTCTGCACATGGTATACTATACCACAATCTCGGCTCTCCACCGACCTCAGTTCTTGCCTTCGTCCCCGATCCACGCACCTACGACCTCCCGGCAAGTGCAGGAGATGTCCAGGCTGCGTGTTCGAGATGCGGCTATGCATGTCACTCGCATGGCGGCTGAGCTTCACCAGTTGCGCCTGGAGAGATTCCTCCCCACCACTGGTGTGACAGTCATTCTACCGGCCATGATCATCCATCTTCTGGAAATGAAGAACCCCGTGTCGCAATCCAGGGACCGTGCCACTCGTGGCTTTCGCCAGTGCATGCGCGTCATGGAAAAGCTGCGTGAGATATATGCTGCGGCTGACTACGCAACCGGCTTCCTCGATGCTGCTCTGCGCAAGGCTGCGATTGACATCAATCTCCAACAGCCTCCCACCGCCATGACTACGCAGAATCTCAAGATGGCAGATCCGACTTTTGGCGCGCAAACCCCTCCACCCGACAACCTACCTTACATGACGACTGGGGAAACCTTGTTCGCTTCTAAGCCTAACCCTCAGCGCGACTTCCTTCCGCAAACAATCAACGCCGCCGCGCTGGATCTGTCGGCTACAAGCCCACCGCATACGGAGAATGAATCTGCGATGGGTGGACTAACACCAAGTGCGAGCGGCGGCTCGGAGGAACCCGGTCCTCTAGATCTTGAATTCCTCCAGAGCCAGGAGGAGATTGATTGGAATGCTGTAACCGGCACTGAATTTGACGTCGACCAGTGGCTCCAGTTCCCTGCTGAAGGAGTCAACAACTCGGACGAAGGCTTTATGGCCAACGTCTTTGGCGAAGAAGGCATGAATGATGCCATGAATTGGGCTGCGACTGGTGTTGACACGACCACGAATGAGACCGATGGTGCTGCTGAAATCGTCGCCCTCGTTTGATCTTTGGCTGACATCGTCGGCTCCACATGTTTTATGCGTACAGGCTCCAAAGGGAGCACTTTTTGAGAGTTCACAATGATGTTATGATTGGATGCATTTGCCATATACGGAGTCGGGTATAGAGCAAAAAGCAAATGGTGGCTCAATTTTTGGAGGCTCATGTTACGACACCAGCGGCGTTTGCGGTCGGGATGGATTGGCTAGCTGGCTGGGCTCATTGGAGTAGGGGGCTTTGGTATACCCTCGTGCGGCGCCTGGCATCTTTGTCGTGTTGTATTTTGGATTTTGATATTTACAATGATTTTAGTTTTTTGAATGAGAGAATGACATATAAAAGTTGCCGCCTACTATCTACGTCTTTTGTGGACGCGGCAGATGCGTTGTCACTTGAACTGAGAAATTGATGGCCGGTGCCCGCGCCGAATGAGGCCGCCCTGTAGGCGCGGGTCGGACACCCACCTAGGTTTCCACCAAACGATACCAACACTCCTTTACCTTTGTAACCTAGCATCACACCCACATGAGATGAAAGATATCTCGTCTTGCACCGAAGTTCAGATCTCGGGCCAGCTGACCAGGTTTGGGTCTTATCCAGCCTCCAAGAGGAGCTTCGTAAGACCAAATCAGGAAGGTGAGTGCAACCCTACACCACCATCAACGTTAAAATATCCCTCTCAGCCTTTTTGTGTCTCTTCCACGGACAAAAGGGGGGCGCGGCTTACGCCGCGATGTTAGGTCGAACTCCTTCTCAGTGGTGAAGGGCAGCCTGGCCCCCAACACCCATGTCCAATATATGCAGCCTGGGTTTTCAAACGTGTGCCTGGCAAGATATCGTTCGAGATGCCGGCATTGGCGGGTAAGGCTACGCCATTGAACGCATCTGTGGATCGGATGATCAGGCTGGGAGGAGCCATACATTAGTGGGAGGATTTCCATCTTTCGTAGAGCCTTCCAAAAAATCGCTTTGGTGATATTTGGGCCTCGAGCTTTCTCTCGCTAATCGCCCGCCATGGCGCAGAGTGATCGTAATGAACACACGATAGAGTTGAGCTATCGCTCACCGGCGACGCCGTCGCTGATGTCACCGGACGCGGTCTCGATCGGTACCATCAACAGACCTCTCCTCTCCGAAGAGCCCTACTACGAAACTTCGGAAGACAGGTATGTTGGCCGTAAATCTCGGAAACCATGGCACGTACGAGTCGTCAACAACGAAGACGGGCCCAAGCGGGTGATACAGAGAACGGCACCCAGGCTCCTGACGGCCTGGTTACCCCACGCCCCGGCGATTGCAGTCACTTGCGTCCTCATCTGGATGAGCCACTCGCAGATCTTCTGGTACCCCGAGAGCGGACCGAACATCCCCTTCATCGGTCGGTTCGGAAACAGACACACCGTCGTCGCGAACGTGCTCCAGTTCGCGTCCAAGTTGCACGAGCTCATCGTCGTGGCCTCGCTCGCCGCCATCGCGCTCTCCATGTTCCGTCGCAGACTCGTCAGCGATGGCGTCCGTCTCGGTTTCCTGACGGGAGGCTATCGTCTGGGCGACCTGGCTTATCTGACCAGCGGGGCTTTCAGAGGACTGGGTTGCGTGGGCACGACGGAGATTGTCTTGATCGTCTTTGTGGTGTTGGGCACAATCATGTCGACCATCATCGGCCCTGCTTCCGCGATCCTCTTCGTTCCGAATTTGGGCTGGTATAACCTCCCAGGGGCATTTACCAACGTCACAATGCCCCTCGTGTATACCCTCGACCCCGCAAAAGCCTGGCCGCAGACCTTGGACGACAGTCTGCACCACTTCGGCGAGACTCCAGAGTGCTTGACCGCCCAGAGTATCTACAGGCCGCACTGCTACTCCGGAGGCTTCAAAGAGATATGGAACTGGCTCGGGGGGTTCCGCTACGCGGACCTGGACAACGACATCACGTTCTCGGCCGAGGTGGGGCGTCGATTGGAGCTTCAGGAGGTCCGCGAGAACAACTCTGTCGTGCTGTTCACCACGCCGTCCAACTTTGCCATGCAGACTCTCGGGCTGTTTACGACTTACATCCAAAATTCGGAAGAAATGGGTGCGCTCCACGAGACCCAGCGCTACAGGCTCGTCACCAAGTCCGAGATGAAGCAGCCGTTCTTGCAGGGCAAATGCGCCACATACGACAAGGACGAGCTGCTCAACTCTGGCGCGGATGCTCTCTTCCCGACCAAGGCGCTGAACTGCCACGGTGATGCGGGCTGTGAACGCCTCCAACGAGACGCGCCGCGTGTCGAGCCCAAATACTGGAACTGGAGCGAAGTCAGACACCCGACTTCTGAAAAGTTCAGCGCAGACTATCAGACCAAACTATCAGCCAAGTCCGTCATAACAGTAGCAGGCACCATACCCTATGCATCGAAAGATATGGAACAGAAGACCTGGGTATTCGCATGCAACTACCTCGCCCGCTGGGTTCCCGTGACCCTCACCGTTGACCCAGAAACGAATACCATTATGGATTCCAACGTCAGCTCCCCCGATACGATGAGAAAAGTCTTCGCGGAGGATCAATCTCACAGAGACAGCGTCATCCAAGTCGAGAAGTCCTGGCTGAAAGATACCAGTTCCCTATTCAACATGACAAACCACGTCTTCTACATGGACACACAAACATACCGAAACACCCTCTTCGAGACCTCGGCGTTGAGGTTGATGGTGACCCGCTTCCTCATCTTCCACAAGCGCGGTGACGGTAGCATCGTCCGCTACTTCGACACCATCGACAACAACCAAAACCCGAAAGACAACAAAGCGGATACCGAGTCGTTCCTCGCCAAGCTGTACGGCGTCTTCCTGACGGACGCCATGGCCAGGATATCCTCCCACAAGAAGACGTATCTCATACTGGAGGAGAAGGAAACGAGCCTGAAGTGGACCGACCTGGCGGTGCAGAACGGCCTGTGGTCGGGCGTGCACACGTACGTCGACGTGAAGGACAACAAGGACTTCCCCACCAACGAGACGTACAACGGCAACTTCAACACGACGCGCCTGAACAAGACGGTCGACTTTTACACGCAGCAGATGCGAGACTGGTTGCAGATCGACTTGGACGCCGAGCGCCACGGCTACGGCTCGGGCCAGTTCTCAAAGACGCTCGAGTTCGCGCTCGTCATCATGTACATCTACCTGGGCGTCGTCGGCATCTACGGCGGCATCGTGCTCTTGTCGCAGATGCTGGACTGGATCGATTGCGCCATGGGTGGCCAACGCCTCGATCTCACGGGCGTGACGGCTTGGAGCGATTTACAGGATCTGCTGCTGCTGGCGTTGAGGTCTAGTCCGCCGCCGGACGGGGACCTGGCGCACATCGGGGCCGGCGTCGCCTCGAGTAGTGTGTGGAAGAAGGTTGTCAAGGTCAGGGTACGGGACGATAATGCTCTGCAGCTTGTGTTGAATGACCAGGATGGACTTTTGCCGCCGCGCAAGGCGGAAGAGTATTCGTAGGAGAGTTGTGAATACTGAAGGCGTAACAGAACCGATTGGAAAGGTGGGGGGGTAGCAGGAGTTTGGCTGCTCAGATTGGGGCACTCACTGATACTCATCTCGCAATCAATGTGATTGAGAAGCTGCTGTCTGCTCAGCCTCAATATCAACTAGAAAAAAAACCATGACTTGCAAACATAGTTTTTCTTCGGGATTAATTTGACATGGTCTGGTCTGCGTTAGATTTTCAAGTGGATTGGAAAACTTCCAGGCTCCACAAAGACTACGTGACGCTCGTTCATCTATCACTGCAGCCTTTCTTATTGAGTATATGCGGTAAACCTGTATCGAATAGTTTCTCAAAACGGAACCGTCGGGAATTAATTTCAGTTTCCCTGCGAACTTGTCCCACTCTGATTCAGTCAACAACCACTCTCCATGACTATGATGGGATGTGAATGTAGGGACGTATCAACAATTCCATATTAACACATGATCTGTGAGTTCAAAATAGGAAGCCCACCCTTTCGACATGAAGTATGTGTTAGAAACGTGCTTGAGACGCGAGCGATGTTATCAAACAGAATCATGAAACATCGGTCCTGCACGTTTCTCTCGCTAAAAAACGAGATTAGTTCTTCAAGCTTCTGTTAGATATCCAACATCGTCGTTGTTGATTACGTATACATGCCGCCAATACGTGAAGAGGAAACAACAAACACATCCCTTCTTTCGAGACCACGAGAGGGCTGGCTCTTCCTTCTTCTTGTCCCGTGCGGTCTACCCGCAGATGAAGTCAGCCATTTCATCATAGTCCATGGCGCTGGCATTAGGATGAACACGGGCGCATGGGATGGATGATCAGTGAAGAAGCCTGCCTTAAGCTAAGATGGAAGATGTTCGACGGACGATTACTTTACTTCCACTTCAATATTACGAATGTCGTATTCGCATGGTTGTCAATGTCCCCTCTCCAGGTTGGCATCGCCCGCGTAAGCCATTTGTTCCCAGAAGCCTTTTCCTAACGCTGGCGTTGACCATTGTCCAAAGAGACGATATGCGCCGTTCTCGAAAAGTCCTCCATAACTTTTAGGGCGGGCTTCCCGGCCCCCCGTGCAGCGAACGGCCGGGTAATCTCCACGCTGAAGCTCGTCGATGGTGTCGAGGTTGCAGGAAACCCAGTCCCTCAACCGAGGCTCATCGGTTGTAAGTCTGGTATTGAAAGTCGGCTGGCTTGCAGTTGCTTCACGAGCGAACGCCATCGACCCTCATGCGGCGGAGGTTGTCCGGATTTTTCTCCATCTCGGCCTTGGCTGACGCGATGCAGAAGGCGTCGTAGAAGGTCCTTTCGAGGGCTCGCCGTAGTAGAGAAGACTTTGTGACTCGGGCGCTGTGTTTCTTGGTCGTGGTGATGAATTTTGAGAGGATCGTTGATGGGAGAGACGCAAATGACAGCACCAGTATCGAACGGACAGGGACGGGTAAAGGAAGCGTTTCTAGGACTCGTCTCGTGGGCGGCCCGGGGGTGGTGGCTGGCCAGCGGCTTGAGTAGTCTGGGGCGTTGCCTTGAAAGTTGCATATGAGCGTGCTAATGGCGATCGAGATGGGAATCGCTCTAACTGGTAGGTGGTATGCAGGCTACTCGACGACTTGTTCAGCGAGAGCAGAGTTCGCCGTTGGGCGAGAGACCAGACTTCAGACATTGCGACGGGTATGTATGCTTGAATCTCTCGGCACAATGCATCCTGCTCATCGTCGCACACAAACTCTCTTCGATTCTTTCAGAACTCTGGCCCGGGTCACCACCCCTTGCGTCTACGGTCCGTCCAACCGATGTTCACTATCACGAGTCTCGATACCGTCGTCCGGAATAGGCAACGAACTTGTGCAAGGGTCCCCAGGTGGCGTGCCGATAAGGATTGTGGTGGATGAATCAGAAGCTCCATACTGATGCGGGGGAGCACAATTCGAGGTTAGCTCAAGCGCCGCGCCGCCCCGCCCCCGATGCTGGCTGGGACCCGAATCGGAGCCGGCAAGCCGATCCCGGAAGTGTAATCGGAAAGCTGGTCGGAGCGGCAGAGCTGGCGAGGAACCATGGATTCTACAGCAAACGCGTTCAGGCAATTGTTCCTTTTCTTTTTTTGGCGTCTGTCTTTGTGCATACCGCAAAACCAAGATCCCTTCATTTCGCTTTTATACGTCTACATATCTTTCGGCAACGAGCCTGTCATTTGGCTCTGCGTGAACTTACTATTGTCTCCGGGATGACTTCTCTGCAACGACGAGTCTGAGAAGCTCAATCATCGACTACCGAGTCGAGAACGGCAGAACGTATCATCGATACAAGGAAGGAAGTGAGTATTGTCTCAATCTCGAGGTGCATCTTTTGTCGTTTTCGACCAAAAAAAACCGTCGACAACTACCGAACCTTGGACACTTATGTGTCGTGATAAGAGTAATTTGCGCCAAACGACGAAGATGAGGCAAACAGGCTCAATCTTCAGCATCACCTATTCCTCCTCACGTTTAACCCGGTACTAGCGGATGATGTCTCCGAGATCTATCGTGCGGTGGGCCACCCCGAGGAAGCTCTCCATTCCAAACGGGGCCAGTCTCAGCACGGTGACAATTGCACACGGACAGTCTGACACAAATCCTGAAGGTGTGATTCGTGGAAAAGAACCACATCTGTTGTGTATGGTCACGGCGCACAGCGACAACGGGCCCACGACGATACAGAGAATATGGGTGGAACGTAGACATCTTTGCTTGCTCATGACTCGTCTACGAGTGCTTTCCTGCGGACTCAGGATCAAACCGCTGCCCGCTATGGTTGCCAACAGGCAGGATCTATTTCCAGCCAGATCTCAGATCTGGGCTGAGAACCTTGCAAGCGAGAAAGAAGTAAGACTGTGTTCATACTCAGTGCTGGAAGGTGGCTCAATTGGCGATAAAAGAAGCGCTTGCTGAAAACGAGGAGGAAGCGCCTCCAGCCATAACATGAACCAGCAGCGGATGCACAGACTCCTGATCCATCCAACACTTCCTTCCCAGCTTATTCTTTCCCGGCCTTTATGTGGGTTCTCAAACGGTTCCTTCCTTCTCTGTGTTATCCGTCAAGAATTGCGCCGGCTTCCACTGCCAAATAAACCTCTTCGCGCAATGCCAACTTCATCTCTTCCGCCAATTCCATCATTTCCACCAGCTCTACTATCCTGTCCGCAGACTTTCATCATCAGCAGTACCACGCACTCAGCAGACTTTTTTTTCTTGCCGCAAAATGGTACCAAACGACCCAAATGACCCCATCGTACTCAGCATATTGTGTCGAGTACCCTCGTGTGATATTCACCCACCACTCGAGTTGATCACTTTCCATGACATAGCCATCCAATCCGACCTGGACGAGCGAGCAGACGACATCCTAGATTACTTCGAAGGTCCTTTTGAAAGCGAGAGTGAGCCCGATCACCCCGACAACTTGATCAAGTCCGAATGCTACAGCTTCAACACGGAGACTATTAGCGCTTTCGCAGCTGCTATGATGGGCGCTGAGGGTTGTCTCTAGAGGCACACTCCTGACTGCACCGTCTTCGAAGCCATCGGAGCTCCGCAGGCTGTCATATCTGCCATGATACAAGCGAGGAACAGAGTCACCTGTATAAACGCACCCAGAGCGATCGTTGCCACCGCTTACAAGTTTTACTACCGCGACAAACTATCTGTCTCACAAGCGCCACAAATGCAGAACGAGGTCATGGTACTAGCCTATCGATTCTATTATCCCCGCCGGGTGCAGGGCAGCATATCCCAGGGAAACATTACCGAGCAGCCATGGCTTCCTGCGTTCAAAAAGTATGACTCTGTCCATGAAGAATTGTTGGAACGAAAGGACGGAGGACTGGAAGATTGACAGAATACCAGGAAGGACGACTAGGAATGCTACGGTGGTGGTTCTATACCAGCTTTCGAGTCGAAGGGAGGCGAAAAAACTTCGATAACAGGTCGTCAACGGAGCCGCATTTGAAAATAATAATAATAATAATAATAATAATAAACCGTGTGGTCCACTGGTGAAACGAGCAAATTGACTTAGTGCGTTCATTTTGAGGGAGGATGTGTACCTTGCATGCCATGCCTGCAACATGATAGTTAAGTAATCTTATGGTATCCCATAAGCAGTCACTTTGTTGCTTACGAAAAAGACAAAGCACTGGTTGCTAAATCAATCCGTGAAAAGATATCTCTGACCATGATCTCCGGAATTGGCAAAATGGGGCCGGCCCGGGGAAATTCCCCTCTCGGGTCGTTTGCTCGGGCCGTCAACCCCCAACCCCGCACTCCCGGTGGTGTAGGCCGATGCAAGCCAACGCGGCGGTTGGGGAAGCGCCGTTGCTCAGAGATACCGATTACCCCAAAATCACAACCTACCTCATCTCTCACAGGCTCAATCGAAGTTCCGGTTCTCTCATCTTACACCAACTTTACAAAGTAGATCCTGTTGGATTGGTAGTTGTCCGCCGCCAAACTTCCTCTTCTCAACCCAGCAAGCCCCAACAATTGAATTTACGTCATGGCTTCCAACGAGATACCCCGCAAGCTTTGGGAGCATCCAAATCCCAGGGGAACGGAGATGTGGGAGTTCCTGGAATCTGTGAACATCCATTTTGGCCTTCATCTCAACGTATTCAATCCGTCTCCTCATTTCGTGATCTTGGTTCCTTGATTGGCTTACATAGGACCAGACGTTTGATGACCTCCACAACTGGTCGGTCGCCAATCGATCCAAGTTCTACGGTCACCTGTTCAACTACGCCAACCTCATCTACCAAGGCCGTCCGACATCAGTTGTGGATGAATCACTTCCAATAGACGCCATCCCCAAATGGTTCCCCGGCGTCCAGTTGAATTGGGCCGAGAACATCCTCTACTCTCGCGGTCTCACAGATACACCAGACCATCATGGCAACGTGGGCAAGGAAGACGACAAAATCGCCGTCACCGAGATCCGGGAAGGAAACACAGGTGACGTCCGAAATCTCAGCTGGGGCGACTTGCGAAAGGATGCGGGGCGTTTGGCAGCTGCCATGAAAGCTCGCGGGGTGAAAGAGGGAGACAGGATCGTCTTGGTGGGCGCCAATTCTATTGAGACACTGCTGGTGTTTACAGCCGCCACATGGCTAGGAGCCATCTTCAGCAGTTCGTCGACGGATATGGGTGTCAAGGGAATCCTACAGCGAACCACGCAAGTAGATCCCAAGGTAAGCGGGCGCCTCGTCACACTCGTACCCGCATGCCCACTAACCTTCCGCCCAGTTCATCTTCTTCGACGACGCCACGGTATACAACGGCAAAACCGTCGATCTCCGCGAAAAGATGACCGATGTCGTCTCCGGCATGAGCTCCTGTCCCTCATTCGCCGGCCTCATCTCCATCCCACGTTTTCCAAAGCCCTACGACGTCGCATCAGTCCCCAAGTCAGAGCTCTGGGCCGACTTTCTCAAATCCGGCGGCTCCTTACCACCACCGTCCTTTGTCCGAATTCCATTCCACGCCCCTTTCCTGATTTACTACTCCTCCGGCACGACCGGCATTCCGAAGGCCATCGTTCATACCGTGGGCGGTGTCATCCTCAATATCGTGAAGGAAGGCCGTCTGCATGAATCCATGTCGCCGGAGTCCGTGTGTCTCCAATACACCACCACCGGCTGGATCATGTACCTTGCCAACGTAGCTGCCCTATTGAATGGCGCAAGAGTGGTCATGTACGACGGCTCGCCTTTCGTCCCGGACCTGACCTCCTTCATCCGTGTTCTCGGAGAGCAACGCGTGACGAAGCTCGGCATCAGCCCGAGATGGATGTTCGAGGTTGCCAAGAACAAGATCAGCCCGCGGGAGGTTACCGACCTAAACTCGCTGCGTATCGTGACAAGCACGGGCATGGTTCTTTCCAATCAGCTCTTCGAATGGTTCTACAATGCTGGATTCCCGAAACACGTCCAACTAGCGAATATCTCGGGAGGAACTGACATTGTAAGCCGACAGCTCACTCTCTCCGCATTATACTGACATGACCTTAGGCGGGCTGCTTCGGCATGGAGAACCCCCTCACTCCAGTCTACGTAGGCGGCACCCAGGGCCCTTCTCTCGGCGTCCCGATCGAGGTTTTCGACGCGCAACTTCCCAACGGCCCAGGCAAGCCCGTACCACACGGCGAGCCAGGCGAACTCGTTGCAACGGCCGCGTTCCCGAACATCCCCTGCTTCCTCTGGGGAGACTCGACGTCTCCCTCTTCATCTGCATCCAGCTTCGCATCAGCGCCACCTGGGACCAAGTACCACTCCGCGTACTTCGCCCGCTTCGACCACGTCTGGGCCCACGGTGACTTTTGCCAGGTCAACCCTCAGACGGGCAACATCGCCTTCTTGGGTCGTGCCGATGGCGTTTTGAACCCGAGTGGCATTCGCTTCGGCAGCGCCGAGATCTACGCCGTCCTCGAGCGCAACTTCTCGGGTAAAGTGGTGGACAGTCTGTGTGTCGGTCAAAGGAGACCCAGTGACGACGATGAGAGCGTCATGCTCTTCCTGATGATGCGTCCTGGGGAGAAGTTTGACAAGAAGCTGGTGGGAGAAGTCAAGGATGCGATCCGGAGGGAGTTGACGAAGCGACACGTTCCCAAGTACGTCTTTGAGACCCCTGAAATCCCGGTAAGTCGATACTCTTTCCATGTCTGATACTGATAAAAATGCTAACGAACCGGTAGACAACGGTAAACTTGAAGAAAGTAGAGCTGCCCGTGAAGCAGATCGTCTCCGGCCAGCACATCAAGCCCAGCGGCACCCTCCTCAACCCCGAAAGTCTAGACTTCTTCTACCAGTTCGCCAATGTGGAGGAGGTGCTTGCCGGTAAGGAGAAATTGTAATGCGTAGGGGGAGAAACGGGTATTTTCCAGGCTAGAAGGTTTACAGGAATAGAACATCCATGAACAATTACTATTTTTACAGACGCCTCCACTCATTATCGAGCTTCCCCCTTGTTCATACCCTTCCCAACTCAGCCTTCTCGACAACAACAACACACTCCGGAAACTTCCCAGCATGCACTCCATACCTCCAGACCATGTACCCAACGGTCCCCGCCACGCTTCCCAGCCCAGCCGCCCCAGCAACTCCTCTCCATCCTCCCACGGTCCCCTTCGCGCCCGCGGCCGCGGCCGCGCGCCGCCGCCACAAGCTCGCCGCGACAAGTCCCGCCGCGGCACCTCCGTACGTCCAGTCGTCCGTCTCCAGTTGACCCGGGTTCTCGAGCAGCCTCCACGCGCGATCACGCCACTCGATGTCCTCACGCCCTCGCATTCTTCCGGCGAGAGCCAGGCCCATGAGACCCAGGCCGACGGCGCTGGCTGTGCCTGACGCGCGGAGGAGGCGGGGCAGGGCTGTCGTGGCGGGTTGTAGTGTCGCGGCGACGGCGGACGGGGCAGCAGGAGGAGAGGCCATTGCGTTGCCGGCGCGGAGGCGGGCGTAGATGGCTCTGGCGGAGACGGCGCCGAGACCCACCACGGCGCCGGTCGTGTAGCCCCGGGTCAGGACGTGGACGCCGAGAATGGTGCGGGAGAGGGGCTGGTCTTCTGCGTAGGCTGTGTGGGGGAAGTAGCGGGACATGTTTGGCGTTTTCGATGGAGAGGTTCTCGAAGTGAGATGAGATAGTAGAGGCTTCGTAGACGCTGATTTGGGTTTTGGTTGTTTGGGACAGCGGAAAGGATGGATGACTGGTTGGCACTTGGCTTCTAGCTCAAGGCATTCGGGGACCCGTCATCTTATAATGTCACTCTCATATCACTTCTCATGCCATTCAAGAACCAACCAGCTGGCACGGCCTGGTCCGGGGTTCAAGACACCAATTCCCCCGAGCATGTCAGCGCGGCTGATTAGTCTGGCCTTGCTCTACCCAACCCCAGACAATCGACGCCAGCGTGCCGAATGCGAACTGTGGGCGTTCGCCCCACACCCCCGGGTAATCAGTTTCGCGAGAAGGAATGCGACTAGCACTCGCGTGAAGCGGCGGCTTATGTCCGTTAGCTCCCAACTGAATCGCGATCTCATGATGGTTAGTCGTTATTTATCAGTTTATGTACTGACACTTTTTTAGCCATTCCGTGCTGGCACGCCTTGAATGCCCTAATCCTGCAGTAGACGCCATCTATTCTCGTGCTTTCCAAATAACATTATGGTGGCTCGGAGGGTGCTTTTTCTTAATCGTCATCAGTCATCTCCATCATGCTCTCGCCTTTCTCATCTTCGTCCTCCATCAGCGTCGCTCTCGCTCGGCTCACTTTTGCCTTCCCCTTCGCGTCTACTTGCCGGCCTGCTCTCTGCAGCACACGGTCTCGAGCAGCGGCTTTGCCAACATCCAGCTCGTTCTCGAAAGCATCTAGGTCGTCACCGTCGAACACGTCGATGACCGAAGTTTCCTCCAAAGCTTTGTTGAGTAGTTCTGTCGCGATTCCATCTTGGGGGTTGATGGCAAGAGCCTCGTGCAGCGGCACGATGGCTTTGTCTGGAAAGCCTTGTTCTAGATAGATGAGTCCTTTTGCGCAAAAAATAGCGGGATCCTTGCCTCCCTGGCGCAAAACTTCGTCGAATTCAACATGAGCCTCCTTCCACAAACGCAGGCGACGGTATGCATGTGCCAGATTGGTTCTGGGCGCCAGCCAGGCGAAAGGATCTGAATCGATGTCGGCGGCGATCTTGAGTGCCGCTCTGAAGAACTGGACCGCCTCCTGCGTTTTATTTTGGTGATACTTCACGACACCCATCTCATTGAGAAGAAGTGGATCCGTCTTGCACAATTCGTATGCCGTCTTTAAGAATTCTTCGGCCAATGTCATGTTGTTGAGGGCATGGTTCTGCATGCCCAGAAAGACTTGCGGGAGATGGGTCCCCATGAAAAGTCTTGCCGCGGTCGAGTAGGCTGAGATGGCCTGATCGTGCTCTCCCTCGGCAGCAAATGTGTGTGCAAAACCAATCCATGCGGGTCCAAAGTGTGCATCCATCATACTGGCCTTGCTAAAGTATCGTCGAGCCTCTGCAATTTTGTCGATGGCAAAGTAGTATATGCCCACAGCTAGCCAAGAGCATGGCTCTTCTGGGTGGGTATCTGCTAGGTCGTGAGAAACCAAGAACAATGCATTCTTCATCCTCAATTGGTATAAACAGGCGAGGTGCAAGGGATGGACGCTGAAATTGTATTTGTCGTCCTGTAAGATGGAATTGGTGATGGCAAGAGCGTCTCGGAATTTACACTGTGTAAAAAGGAGATCGGCTTTGGCGAGTAAGAGATCCGGATTGTCGGCCAAGTGGTAATGTGTTGACAGTGTATCGCACGCTGCGTTGAAGGCCGAGGGCTCCCTGTACTTGGATAGCCGGGTGGTGTATAACATCTTGGTGAAGTCCGCCGCCTCTTGTGACGAAGATATATCTCCAGAGGCATTGATGACATCGAAGTCGAGAGACTCGAGGAACTGCCACTCCTCGTCTGGAGAGAGCAAGGAGTTCGTCATCAGCTGCTGGAAAGCCTCGAAACACTGCACGTCAATTCGCACAGCATCCTTGTAGCACTCTTTAGCCCGGTCGAAAGCGTTTTGCTTGGCATAGCAGATCCCTCGGAGATAGCACATGGCAGCCTCGTATTTCTTGTTTGTAGCCTCCTCTTCGGCAGCCTCATCGCGAGCTTGCCTTTCTCGAGAGCTGCCCTTGGGCCCTGACGGTCTGCCCAAGGGGATCGTGTTTTGCGTTTTCCGCTTGTTGCTTGCATTGGAAATGAGATGGGTTGGGTTCCGGTCGCCGAGGACTCCTAATGCCTCTTCGAATCTCGATTGTTTGATGAGACAGTGTGCAGCTAGGTATCGGCAGGAAGAGTTGCGAGCGACGAGGTCTTGCTTGGCGAGAAATGTCTGCGCACGTGTGTAGTTTCCGGTGTTGAAGTGTACTTGTGCCAACCAAAAGGCATCTTTATCGTCATCTAATAGCGAGATGTTAGAAACAAGCGCAAACAGGGACACTTGGGTCAGCGGAAACACAGACTGGTCAGAGCCAGGAGCTTGTCGCCAATGAAGATGGCAGACTCGTACTGGGCTTTGTTAAGGGCATCTTGCCTCCATTCTCGAAGGAACTTTTCCATGGCCACGAATCGACACGGACAGAGCTGGGATCCCCGGAACGACACACGGAAAGTCTAGTTCGGAGGCATATCCGAAAGACGTCGGCGACGGGGATATGTGGTGGGCTCGGTGAGGTCGACGACGTTGGACGTTTGGGTGCCGATCAAGGTGACGCGGGTGGTGGTGAGGTAAGCGCGGTCTGGCGCGTCGCGGGCTACCAGGCGTGAAGGATCTGGATTCTGGCTTCCTTTTTCTTTGGATGACGCCCTGGAATTAGAGGCGAGGGGACGTGGATGCACTGTGCGCTGGTGCTGCCCAGGGGTGTGGATCCAGTAAATGGCGGGGTAGGCCAACCAGACGACGTTTCTCCCAGGTTCACCACGTGGTTCGAAGCACTAAGGTCCTCCAATTCAGCGCTGGTGTTTCGTCTTACAGCATGGCCCTGGATACTTATTGTTCTGTTTTGATACCGACGTTCCATTGCCGATTCTTCAATTGCTGATAGAAACTATCGGAACAAAGCAGATTGGCAGCGTGGGATTACCCGCCTTAGTAGATCAGGCCGCGATCCGCAATGACTTCTGTTCTAGGGCTACTGGCGCATGCTCAAACAGTGAAAACATCCCAGCAAAGCGCCTGCTGCCCAATCTTTAAGAAGCTTGAAGTCAGTCTCACTGATCATTCAGCCAGCCTCCAGCCCATTGTTCTCATGGAGCTTGCCTTAGTAGCAACTCTATGCCATGACTTATGGTAAGGTAGTTCAATATACTAGGTTTTGTGTGTCTGGCCATGCAAGGTAACCCGGCATTGTTTCAGGCTACGCATCTCACAGCGTCCGCATCCGACCTGGACCGTTGGACGTGGCTTCTGACAGACAAGACATCGGGTTGGGGTCATCTCAAGTGCGTTGCAGACCTGCGCTTCTGACACTTTGGCCGCATAATGACGAACCGAATGGTCGATGAGGAGGACGCAGCACTGGCGAAGACGCAGAAGAGAGGAAACACCTGGCCGGGCAAGAGTCATGAATATCTCAATGGCTACCTTAAGTAGGTAATACCATTGTCGCAAGTCTGCCAACTTCCAGCTTGTCTTAGGTAAAAGTATGCGCATAGGAAGGCACTGCGAATCCTCCAATCCGAAAAATGCAGGTGATGAAAACCTATACCATGGTCGGGATGTTGTTTTCTTTTCTTCCCTCCAGCTGCCCTACTCAACCTCAGGTAGGTAGGTAGGTGGCACCTTCCATAGCTGTCCTTGCGCCCAAAGCAGTGGTTGGCGGACGGCATGGGCGTCACCAGCCCGGGCCCCAGGAACGGGGGGGCTCGCTGTGACCTCACTGTGGTGCGCCGTTCCAGCTTGCCCGCCTACTCCGTCGCCTACTCTTATTGGCCGAGACTCACATAGTGGAGACGTCAGGGGTCAGGCTAACGTGGGCTAAGCGAAGCGCTATCGCTCTATCCGCCATCGATAGCAAGGTGACGACTAAGGTCACGAAGGATGGGGCATCAATGTCCGTACTCCGTATCACTTTTTTTTTTTTCCTTCAAGCTATTCATTGTTCTCCATCAGTTAACAATTAGCCATCCTCTTCGCCTCACAAACATCGCTCTAACAACCTACCGAACATCGCATTCACCAAACATCGTCTGTAATACCCGTACACATTCATCCCGCACGAGACACCAGAACCCGATCATCCCCTCGAACACGACCTGACCCTCGACCAACGAAGCTCAGTTTTTATTCCCCTCCCACTTCCTAGTACTTCCCGGTGCTGTCCTCCCGCGAATCCGCCCCTGCAGGCCCTTCGACTCTACCGCCGCCCGTCCGCCCGCCGCCGCCATCCCGACCTCATCGCCGCATCCTATCTTTGTCCGTCTGTCCCAGCCGCCACAACTGCGACCAGAGCTGTAAACCGAGGTGTTGCCGCCCTTGAAGTTTTTGAGGGATTGTAATCCAACAGAAGCATTTTTCACTTAGGAAAAGTCTTCGAAAGCAGTCCCCATGGATAACAACCTATGGACCCGCCGCACAAAGTGAGTGCCAGGCCTGTTGCCTCCTTTTTTTTCTCCCCTCTCGACGATCGACATCTGCTTGTACCTTCCTTCTTTTCTCCCGTCGCTGCTTCAGGCAAGTTACAAATACTGACGGTGCGACGCGCGTGCAGCTCAGGAAAGCTTTCCCTCTCGACTGGCAATGGCAGTCCCGCGCCGGGCGGTGACGCCAGCCGCAACGGCTCCTTCGCCAAACGATTCGGCGGCGACACGTCCTCACACGGCGGCAAATCAAATCCTTTCAACAGCGTGACGACCCCTGGCGGAATGGCTTCCCCTACTGCCTCCAACGCCTTCGGCCTGGGCTCCGGCGCCTTCGCCTCTTTCGGATCCGCGAAGACTCCCAAATCCCCCGGGAACCCGTTTGACATGGCCATGGGCAAGATCGGCGCCAAGGCCGTGGGCGCGTCGCATGATCCGTTAGGCAAGGCACCGTCGATGGCCTCCATCGCTGAGAATGCTGCGGGGAAGAAGGCCGTGGGATCGCGGCCCGCCTCGACTCGGACGTCGTCGGAGGCTCTCCGCGCCCACCCACTCAAGTACGAGTGGGTAACGTGGTGCCGGCCCCCTCAGCCCAAGGGACAACCGTACCAGGAGTACGCCAAGTCATTGACTCCCATGATCCACTGTAACAGCGTGGAGGAGTTCTGGGTTGGCTATCCGCACCTTAAGCGACCTTCGGAGTTGTCAGTGGGGTGGGAGTACCATTTCTTCAAAAGGGGTGTCCGACCCATCTGGGAGGACGAGGAGAACAGAAGCGGCGGCAAGTGGGTGCTGCGGCTGAAGAAGGGCATTGCCGACAGATATTGGGAGGATACCGTGTTTGCGCTCCTTGGCGAGGCTTTCTCCGACTGCAGTGATGACATCTGCGGTGGCGTGGTGAGCGTCCGCAACGGCGAGGACATCATAAGCATCTGGACGCGCTCGACCGGCGGACGCGTGTTGAGGATTCGGTAAGTTCCTTTAACGATAATGCTGACAATTGCTAACACCCTCCAGTGAGACGTGGAAGAGCTACCTCAAGTGCCCTCCCAACACGATCTTCGAGTTCAAGTCTCACGACGAAAGCATCCAGCACAGAGCTGCGATCGAGGAGTCGCGCCGCGAGAAGCAGCAAGACAAGCGATCCAACGCCGCAAAGCAGTCCAACGACGAGCAGAAGCAGTCCACCTCCTGAGTCACGACGACACACCTCCCGCGAACCCCACACATGCCTCTCTACCCTCTTCACGGGCACGATGCTGGGGGAAACGCCACCAGGAAGTTCACATCCCTTTCTTGCATGTTTCTAAACCATCTTTGATGTTTATTTGTACACTATCAGGCGCTGTCTTCCGGGATTTCATAGCATCCGAGGTTGAAAGTCCGATAAAACATACCTTGCTGGGATAGGAATACCGGGTGGATCGTCGGAGGATAGGAACGGAAAGAGAGAGAAAGCGAGGTCTGGGTGAGAGAGCATGACGACTGCTGTTCTTTTCCACATAGCAGGCTAAGGGGAACGTAAGTGCCCCCGAATCTTCCTTTTCGATCTCGGAGATGAGATCAAAGCGATTTAGGGGCGCGATGAAAACCGGGGCAGCGGTCAGCGTTTAGCGGTCTCGTTGTTTTATGGATTGCGCACAAGGCGGTTATCTGGGGGATTGGCTAACCCATCTCATCATCTTTGGGAGGTGTACACTATTGCCATCTGAGGCGCAAGCACCAGCGTCGCTGGCTGCGCGGTTCTACGCACCGAATAGTCTCAAATGACTACGAAATGAACGTCACTGACTTTCAATGCTCCCCAACGTGATCCAATGCCACAGGTCTAAGTCGGAAGAAGAACTTTTATGTGTTATACAGATCGGGTCGCTGTTGGCGAATGAGCAGCACAGACGATGCTCGCCAGCGACAACGACGGCGATGAGAAGAGCAATGAAGAATCGGTAGACTAAGTATGCACGTCAATGGCAAAGAGGGAAACGCCGGTCTTGAAGATACCAAACGGCTTGAGACAGGATGCTGAAGTGGGTAGGAGGTACAAATCTTTTCAACGCGTACTCTTATCTTCCGCGGTTTTCATTTAGTCATACACACTCCTCAACTACGCTCTGGACTTACCCCTCGGCGTCCTCCTCCTCTCCCAAACTTGCAAATATGTCTCTCCCAGATACAACAACTCGCTCTGCACCTTCTCCACAAACAGATCCTGGCACGAAACCCACTCGTCGCGGCCCTTATCGCGCAACTGCACCTTCCACGTCTTGCGCTCCTCTCCGCTGTCCGCGACGTCCTCCTTGGCGCGGACGGCCTCGTGGACGACGTTCGCGACGAGGTCGTAGATGATGGGCTCGCCGGGCGGCCATTCGCCTGGGTTCGGCTCAACATAGGGGCTGACGTCCAGGCCGTTGGGGTCGAAGGTGACAATGGTCGGGTTGCGCTCCGAGACGAACTTGTTCTGGCTGAAGCGCTTGACGTGGAGTACGAGGTATGGCGGTAGGGGGTGGAGGAGGCGATAGCGCTTGCGTTGGGCGAGGTGTTCCTGGGCTTGGATGCCGTCGTACTTGGAGAGGATGGTGGTCAGGGGTACTTGAGGAATGATGTTCTTCTCCAGTTCGTCCTGGAACAGAGGCGCCGCCGGTAGGTCGAGAGTCAGGAACATGAAGCGCGTCGATGTCACCGAGACCGCCGCGTCCTCGAAGCGCAAACGATCACCGGCGTCGGCGCGCGCGGTGATGGCTTGCGACTCGACCTTGAGCTTGCCCTGGAAGATGCGCTGCACGACGGAGCTGCCCGGTTTCGTCTTGGAGCCGCCGAGCCCAAGGTGCAGGTTGTTGAGGAACCATGACAGGAACTCGACGGGATCTGATTGCGCCGTCAAGGTGAAGCGCTTGTTTGAGAGAAGGGAGATTTCCTGAAGCAGCTCGTGTGGGGAGACGTGGGCTTTGAAGGCTCGCGGGTTCCAAATCTTGCGAACCAGGATGCCGAACCGCTTCGCCAACTCGGAACGCGCCGAGAGGTCTTCGAGGAGACAGAAATTGCGTAGGGGCGCGACGTGTGCCAGCGCTTGTACGATGACGTTCAGGTAGTCGTTCTCCTTTAGGTTGTTCATGCCGACGAACCCAGGGGCGTATACCTTGCCGGCCAACGTGAACGAAGCGCGCAAAGGTGTGCGATCGAGCGATGCGACCTCTTGCTTGGTGTACCGCGGATCCGAGACGAACTTGATATCGTCAAGCGACTTCGACTTGACCTCGTACCCTTCCGGCAGTACGTAGACCTTTTGCGTCTGCATATTGATGAAGACGTGGTGATTCTCATCAAGGGCGTGGAAGTAGGCGTGCGACTTGGGCCCGCGGCCCTGGTAGTATTTCCCGCACACGAGACATGCGTAGACGTTGATGTTGGATAAGCTGACGGAGCACAGCTTCTCAAAGTCGAAGTCCAGGACGTTGCGGTCTATCGTGTCGAGGTAGAGGTCGTCGTAGCCGTCCGTCGGCGCGGACTGGCGGATGGGCGCCTGTATGGGCGCCTCGTCTTCGAGATCGCTTTCATCGCCGTCGTCTCGCGGTTTTCGTTCTGCCCCTGTCGCGCCGTTTGTGTTTGTCGGGGTCGTTGCTCCTTCTGTCGTTGCTTCGTGGCCGTTTTGGTCGATTGAGCCGTTGGATAGCAGGGAGTCGACGGTTCGGGAGCGTTTTGAGGCGGGCGAGTCGATGCCTGCGATGTCGTCCAGAGGTTCTTCAGCGTGACGTTTTCTGTGCGCCATTTCCAAGCGTCGATTCTAGGGTATTGGGCTTCGAGATGGGTATGAAGGATCTTTTGGCGATATGGGGACTGAAAACGCGGATGCGGTAACGATGCGCGGTCATGGCCGTCGGCTTCGAAAAAGTCGCCAGTCTCTGAGGTGATAGCTGAACGCCCCACTTTTACAACCACGCCCAGAGCTACCTTAGGTTAGGTCGTAGGGTGCTGGGGGAGCTTCTTCAGTGACATCAAACTTCACTTTACCATCATCTTGCTGTCCATTAACAACAACGTGGCCAACGAGGGCTCTAGAATCACCGAAATAATGGCCCGACCAGCCAGGCTTAATCTCACAACATCTCCATCGTCTCTACATCCATGATGACAGCAGGCCATCATTGCCGCCTGCATTGGCAGGGACTGCATCTGATTGGAGCAGCCAGTTGTCGCATTCATCGCCCAGAGGGAGGTTATAATACTGAAGGATCGCCTGGTAGAGGTTGCAGCAGTCACAGCCTATCTGCGACGAATGCACTGAAAACCCCGCCCGACTCGCAGTCATGCTGAATATCCTTGAGTAATCGTTCAGGATCTTCTCAAATGACACATATCCTTTCACTTCGTAGGTGAGGCGCGAATCGTAACGGCACCACGGAATTGATGACGGACAACCATGGCGAGCCGCAGGCCGATCCGTCGTGAGGATTTCGGCGTGGCGGTGGTATGCGCGCTTCCCCTCGAGTTCGACGCCGTTGCCTTATCCTTCGACGAAATCTGGCCAGAGATTCACCTTGGCAAGGCGCCCAGCGACTACACACACTGGGTCGGATCGGGCATTATAATGCAGTGCTTGTTCTTCTCCCGAACATGGACAAATACAAGCGCCGCTGGCGCCACAGTCAGTCTGCGTCACAGCTTCACAGCTCTGAAGCTAGCTGTTCTCTGCGGTATTTGCGGAGGAGTGCCTAATCCGAAACCCGGTGTGGAAATCGTGCTGTGAGATGTTATTATTAGTGAGAACATCATCCAATACGACTATGGGCGAAGGTATCCCACCAAACTCGCCCATAAGAACACTTGCGACGATGCTCTTGGCAGGCCCGGCAGAGAAATCCGCTCATTTCTTGCGTACCTCAAGACTGACCTCGGACGCGGCCAACTCGAACGCGAGATTCCGGGGTTCACAGAGAAAATACAGCTCCAAGCTGTCGAATCTGGTCATTGGTTGAAATATGTCCGTCCTGCGGTTGATAAGAATGTTCTGTTTGAGGCGAACTACCTGCACCGGCATCGCGAGTCAGAGTGCAGTTGCAACGAGGAGAACATCTGTGATGTCGCAACAGCTGCTTCTTGTGCTGGACTGGATTGCCGTTCGGAAGGCCCATGTGCCCAGAAGACGGCTCGAGGCTCAGCAACAACGGACCTCCGAGTATCACGCAAAACTCTTCATAGGTAATGTAGCTTCAGGAGACACTATAATGAACTCTGGCGAACACTGCGACATGTTGGCCCAGGAGCATGATATCATCGCTTTTGAGATGGAGGGAGCCAGTGTGTGGGATGGAATTCCTTGCATCGTCGTGAAGTCGGTGTGCGACTACGAGGACAGTCACAAGGACAATGAATAGCCAGGTTTCGCAGCTGCAACAGCTGCTTCTGCAACCCGGATGCTACTTGAAAAATACGTTCCTGCGACTATGCCGGCAGCAGAGCAAGCTGAGAACACTCCAAGTTCTGCTGTCCAAGGCACGGAGGAATCCATTCCAGCCTGTAAGCTCTCCTGGTTCAGCTTGTCCTTGGTTGTGGCTCACCATTTGAAGTCGTCGTGCCCTACCCAGAAAACCTAGATTTTGTTGCCCGTTCTGAAGTTTTCGAGACACTTAAAGAGCGTTTCAGGCATGATGACAGTTACTGCCGTTTCGGTAGGAAAAGACACTCAAAGCTTGCACTTTATTGGCTCGGTGGCGTTGGGTATGGGCTCTTACCGAAATACCCCTCACATTATACTGATCATCTCTAGTAAAACGCAAATAGCTATCGCGTACTGTTACTGGTTCCAAGAGAAATTTCCGGACGCTCACGTCTTTTGGGTCCGCGCAAGCAACGTAGAGCGTTTTCGCCAAGCTTTCATCGAGATAGCTCAAGATTGCAACATTCCCGAACACGAAAAGCCCTCGTTAAGAAATGGCCCGAAAACAAGAAACGAGGCCGTTGGCTTCTTTTTATCGCCAACGCTGATGTTTAACAAGTCTTCTTTCCCCCGAGTCTCCCAAATAAAGAAGCCAACATGGGCTTGAGGGAGCATCGTCTTCTGAAGATGGTTCTATATTCAAATGGCGACGTTGACTTGCGGGTTACGAGAATTTTGGGCATTCTTCTTGCCTTCTCCCATTCATCTCCAAGGCTGGCGACGACTTATTCGACATGCACAAGGCTAGTACAAGTAACCACACATAAGCGACTCGTGGACGAGAAAACTATGGTTTCTTCTGCTAGGGCCGCTATCAGAACGATGTACCATTGCTTATCCGAAGGGGACATTTCAAAATCAAGGATCATGTCGGAAATATCTACCTCATGCACTGGCAGTCCGTGAGCGCTCTCAAGCTGTCGATCCAAGGACCCGCACATGGTCGGCGAATATCTTGTGCAACATCGCTTTATCACATAGCCACTTCGGCATTTCCAGGATGCAGAACGATATCAAGCACAAGCACTAGAAACTCGAATGAAGACGCTAGGACAAGAGCATGAAGACACTCTGAACAGCATGATATATTTGTCGAGAGTGTACCGCAAGCAAGACAGATACGGTGGAGCCAGAGAGAAACTCTTCGCTGCGTTGGGGGTTCGAGAACATAAAGATACATTGATCGTAAACTTTGACTCAGCCGCAGCCTTACCGGGACCAAGGCGAGTACGCCAAGGCAGAAAAACTCCATCTAAGAACGTTAGATGTACGAAAAAAGACTATCTGGTGAGAGACACGAACACACATTACGGGCCATGATGGATTTGGCGCAGACGTACGTCATCACAGCCAGGCACAAAGAATCAGAGGAGCTGCACTTACGGGTTCTAGCGCTAGAGAGGGAAACGGAAACTGAGCTTGGAACAATGGGTAATTTGGCCGTCGTGTATTATTTCCCGGGCCGGCTGACAGAAACCGAGGACCTGGTTTTGTCAGTTTCGAGACGAAACAGAGAGAGCGAGCAGGAAACACCCGGAGACGACGACGTGCCGCTGCGATACGGGGCTCATTGAACTCGCCAGCGAGAGTATGTACGTGGGGCGCAGGTTCACTTGAGCGCGTGCTTGAGGCACAGAGACGAATCTACGGTAGCATGCATTGGACGACTTTGCGTACTATGTTCAGCTTAAGCGAAAGTCTGGGTACGCGTAGGCAGGTCGGAGGAAAGCAGAGGCACTGTGTCAAGATACATTGAAGAGCACGCGTCAGACCTACGGCGATGGCCATGAGAAGACTCTGCCCGACAGTATGTACGCGTTGGCAGGCTGTTGGCTGGGAAGGAGTCGGTGTAATGATGCCGCGAGATTATTCGAGGAACGTCTTGAAGGCAGGCGGCGGGCGCTTGGTCATAGGCATTGCGAGACATTGCACGATATACATGAACTAGCTTACACATGGCACAAATTGGGCCGGTTGGAGGCAGCGACACGTTTGGGCGAAGAGTGTCTCGAAGAAAGAATGCAAACCCTGGGGCAGGCGCATCAGAGTACACTTGTCAACATGTACAACTTTGCGCTTGTTTATGATGAACTCGGGCGGGTGGAGGATGCGGTAAAGCTCATGGAGGAGTGTATCGATGGTATTAATAAACAGACCTTCGGCCAGGATCATGGCGAAAGGAAGGAAGCCATTGAATGTTTGCTGGAATTGAAAGAGCAGCTGGAGGACTCATAAGCCGCAAATAAGGGCGATGCTGCTTCGGACAAAAAGGATTCCAGAGATCAATCTGAGGCGTCTTCCCCTAAAGATATCCACTTAGATTTAAGCGATGAATCGGATGGAAGTTATGTTATTTAGAATAGGGTTCGTTAGATTACCTCCCAAGCGCCAAACGAACTGAGTATAACATTGATGAACACCCAGATGCTTCATCTGAGTCTCAGTGGCAACAGCCCAAAAAAGGGGGGGGG